>NW_018921704.1:376881-397580 GCF_002207925.1 Prunus avium | reverse complement strand
CCAATCCAAGCCCCGACTTCGAATCTCTGGAACTAACTCTAACATTCTTGCACCAAAGTTGCACTTGATAATTTTCCCAGCATCTACGTAGATGGCCTCAATATTCGGATGGAAACCTATCGCAGTTTTTCCCCACTGATCTAGAGGCATGAAAGGATCTTCAGAATTGGAAGAATCCATCTGGGAGAAGGGAACTTGGTCGACCACCAAACGCCATTTCAAATTATCATCGCCTGTATCCAACTCCCAGACACTCAAATGATGACCAATCACAAACTCGCTCACCTGCAAATGCCCTCGACATGCACCAAGAACCAGATACATCGACATGCCATGTGGCCGCAATTCAGACGACATATCAAGAGGTGCCAGACTGAACCGACATTTGTCAACAATAATATGATCGCCATCAGTACTGATATTACTGATACCTTGGAAGGGATCCAACTCCAGAACATAGGAGGATGTAACGCAATCGGTACCGGCAAAATACAACTTCCCATTGCAAGCAACGCCTGAAGTTACGATATCAAAATACTTTCGTGAGCCGCATACCACATTAGCGGACTCTCTCCATTCACCGGTCTCAGAAAAGAAGATGTCCACATAGAACTCTGGACGTAATCGC
Source organism: Prunus avium (assembly GCF_002207925.1). Next base: position 396,952 of record NW_018921704.1, on the reverse strand, counting down.
ACAACCCTCCACCTATATTCAGCATTAATGCAAACATCATCATCAAAGGAGGAGGATGAGTTGTAGTTGCAGTAGGGATCACAAATGAACCCTATGGATACGAAATAATGGATTCGAGGAGGGGGAGGAAGCGCAACCCATTTCTTGGTGTATGGATTGCAAATGTAATATTCACGGTGATCAATTTTGCTTGGGCAGCACAAAACTAAGTCGTTGCACGCCCCTACCACAAATAATTTTTGTTCTGCTGCGGCTTCTGAAATAACGGGTAGCTGCAAACTCATCAGACCATCCTCGTTTTCCACATGAAAGAATGTTCCATTGTCTACAACTAATGTACCTAAAATGGGCTTTTTCAAATCACGTTGGCGACGTACATATTGCCCAACGAAATGAGAACTAGAGATGAGTTCACACCAACGCTTGGACACGCACTTGCATTGAAAAACAAACTTAATACAAGAAAGTCGACAAATGATTTCAACCAATAAAAGCTCTGGGAGATCATCAATACTATCATTCATCATCATTTTATTTCTGAGTCAAACCCAGCACCATTAACAACAAATTCGATGTCAAGATGATTAAATAACTGACTCTGAGGCCCACAAGTCAAACAAACACTAACTAGAAAATAGGGAACGTACCCTACTTTTGTGGTCATATAGATCCCAAATTTTTTTTATTTTCATCCATTTTATTGTATTTTATTTTTAAAACTGTAGAAATTTTCACTCACTCTTCAATCTATGATTTTGGTTGGCAGCCACATATCAATAATTAACCAAAATTAGCCTTGGTTCTCCAAGTTCGAATGTAATTCATCCATCCATTTAGAGGTGTCAAACGGGTCAGACCAGCCCCGCAATCATCCCGTTTAAATAGAAAATTGAGTTGTAGCCACTGTTTTCCTAGCCACTGCATCTTAATGGTGGCCATTGCTGATGTAATAGCCACCACTTATTGTTAATTTGTGGCACCAAACACATGGCACAGTATATTTGTGGCTGAAAAATAATTAGTCACAGATGTTGAGTCAAAACACAGTATATGATTTGGGGAGCTTGGTGTTGTTGCTGGTTTTGGGGTTTGGTTGTGATGAAGCCTTGAAGACGAAGAAGAAAAGTAGGGGAAGGAGGACCAGCGAGGCCAAGGTTAAGAGCTGAAGAAACATGGCTGATAATGGCAAAAAAATGGAAGAAATTGGAGGGAGAAGAAATCTAGGTTGGGGGGAAGAAATCGGGTCTGGGTTGCAGAGGGAACGCAGAGAGAGAGAGAGAGAGAGAGAAATTTTTTGATTTTTTGATTTTTGATATTTTTTAGTTTTAATATTTTATTCATTTTTTAATCAATTTAAAATTAAAAAAATTAAAAAATGTGGGACCCATAATGCCACATAGGCATTTAACAGAAAGATCTAACAAAAACCCTAATGACGGAACCACATTGCAAAAAATTTACAAACTAAGGGTATGCGATTGTAAAAATTGAAAAGACGAGGATTAACATGCCTTAACGGTGTAAGTACAGGGTACTAAATTGTAATTAACCCTACAAATAATGGTGACTAATTTGGTTAAGAGCATTGACCAACCATAATTGTCACCAAAATAATTAGTTACTTAAAAAAATGTGACTATTGCTTTCATTTTTTGTAGTGCTCGCGCCGCTTGGAGAATACACAAGGTTTAGGGTTGCAGCGCCTCATCCGCCTAGCCACACCTTGCAGAGCCTTGTCACGCCTTCCCACGCCTCACTGCGCTAAACATGCAACTTGCGAAACAGCCGAACGCCTCATGCGATTTCCTGCCGCCTCGCGCCTTTGAAAACACTGATCCTAATTGCACTGGTATAAGGTGTTCTAATCGATTACACATAAGGAATCTGTTGGAACAAGGATTTCTGTAAAACACAACTTCCCTTAGAACCAAAACACTAATTCTAATCAAGTTCTTAATCAATACAAAGACCTAGATCTCCTATGATGATTAGAAGACCACATTAAAGTGGTTTAAGACATAAAATATCTAACAATTGATCCATCTACAGAATTCTATTGCTATGCTTCATCGGGACTGAAGAAGATAATATATATTAATTAATTAGAAAAAAAGCAATAAAAAAAACAGAACGTGCGTTTCATTTAAGTAACCTCAATTTTAAAAGGGCTGAAAGTGAAATGACGTTGATTCATACAACCCTAAAAAAATTCACACGAACTCTTCTTCTTCCTCGCACACTCTTCTTCTTCCTCGCGCCGCTTGGAGAATACACAAGGTTTAGGGTTGCAGCGCCTCATCCGCCTAGCCACACCTTGCAGAGCCTTGTCACGCCTTCCCACGCCTCACTGCGCTAAACATGCAACTTGCGAAACAGCCGAACGCCTCATGCGATTTCCTGCCGCCTCGCGCCTTTGAAAACACTGGTCCTAATTGCACTGGTATAAGGTGTTCTAATCGATTACACATAAGGAATCTGTTGGAACAAGGATTTCTGTAAAACACAACTTCCCTTAGAACCAAAACACTAATTCTAATCAAGTTCTTAATCAATACAAAGACCTAGATCTCCTATGATGATTAGAAGACCACATTAAAGTGGTTTAAGACATAAAATATCTAACAATTGATCCATCTACAGAATTCTATTGCTATGCTTCATCGGGACTGAAGAAGATAATTGGATAGAGGAACCTTCAGAGCCTAACCAAATGGATGGAATGGCTTCTGTTTGTACATATGTGAATTGGTGCTGTATAGAAACTGGTTTTCTCTATTCACATTCCGTTTGTGGTTTACTTTTGTCTCACTTGACAATGTTTCAGGGCTGTTCAACTGTACACACTCCTATGGCACGCATGGTTATATCTTTTTACACATGTATAGAAAATTTTATCCATGGATGCATCTTGATAAGCACTTACGTCATCAACCACAATCAATCAACCTTCTTTAAAGGGTTTCGAGAGAGAGGAGCTAGTGAATTCAGAACCAGCTAAATGCTATTTAAACCCGTCTTAATGGGATTGTCTTGAATCCGTTGCAGCCTCTTCTTGCGGCGGCCGGCAGGCATAGATAACATTCAATCTATTGACATATGGCCTTATTCATCAAGGCTTTGAAATAAGCTGCTAGGCCACAAGATGACGCAACCGCAGCAAATGTCCATGACTCTCAGGTAACACTATTTTTGGGATGTGTATGAGGGTAAAGTCTGATGTGTATGGCCAACTGTAACAATTTAAGTGTGTTCTTTCTTACAATTAAGGTCCTGGGTTCTATCCCAGGCGTTTGCGAATAGAGCAGACTCTGTTGGGAGAGGTCCCCGCTTTGCGCCTAACAGTACCTCGAGGGATTTAATCTCCGCAGTCGCGCGGGAGATACCCTGGGAAACCAAAAAAAAAAGTAATATATTTTGACATATGCTTCAGTAATAATTATAGTATTGTGGTGTGTATATATATATATATATATATACTAACATTGATGCAGGCATTGCAAAGGATATATATTTTTAAATGAGCAATAATAATGAAACTAGAATATTACATTGGATATGATTATATGGTTTTATAATAATAATGTGGTATTTTTGTAATGAATAATGCTACTCTTGCAAAATCAATCTAATAAGCTTTGCGGCAAAAACTTGTTGAGGGTTGGTTTGTTAAAATCTTTGTGTGAACTGAGGAAGTCATGTTGCTGTAAAAGCTTGGTGTGGGGGACCATGTGGATGTGTTGATGGATTGGCGATCCTCAGGCGAAGTTTTCATTATCGTCATAGTTAGCTAACCTGGTTTGGACTGGCTGCGAGGAGTAATCCAAATTTCAAGCTTCACCAACTCAAGGTACAGAGAAAAAAAATTGCAGATGTGGGAAAGTTTTTTATTATGAGGGTAATTTGGTCTATTAGAGTGGGTTTTCTGCTATATGTAAAAGTTTTTATAAAAACTGTTATTTATGAAAATGGGAGGTAAATTTTGACTAATTTTGATAAAAACTCTTCACATACCACCTTATGTGGCAAATGAGGTGTACATCCACATCAATTAAAAATTGTCAATAAATCATAAAAGAAAGGAAAATGTTAAATTATTTTTAATTGATATAGTTGTCTATCTCATCTGTCACATAAGATGGTATGAAAATATGATAAGAGTAGCATTACTTAGCTAATTCCTAATAACTCGACCTGGCGATTTAAAAGAACACACACCCTAAAACATTATATATTATTACAATGTATAGCCACGGTTACAATGGCACATCCATTATATATTATTATTTACATTAATCTGAAATAAATTGGCAGAGATTGGCCACCGATTTTTTTTTTCTTAAAAGTAAAAATTTAGAACTGTATATATTAACTAGTTCTCTATCATTTGGTAATGATTGACACTTTAAAAAGTATTTATACTTTAATAAATTGGAGATAGAGTTTTGTAAGAGTGAGAAAATATGGTGGGACCTACACTTTATATGCCACGACTCGTTGGTTGCCATGTCACAAAGTATTGGCAACACCATGCTTGAACCACGGTTTGGTGATTTGTGGCCAATTCGTGGTCAATACCCATTAGCGACGGATTGTCTGTGGCTAAGTGTAAGATTATCCATGAGTATATATGTGGGAATCGAATTAATTCATAATCCTAGATCAAATAATTCCTTCCATTTGGGGATTATTTGACCTAATTGGGAATTATTCAATTAATTGAGGATTACCCAATTAAATAGAATGTTACCTAATTAGGTTGAGGATTGATTTGATTCCTACGACAATTCTCAATTAAAGGAGGAGTTACCGAATTAAATTAGGTATTGATTTGATTGATTACCATAATTAGGGATTTGATTTATATCCCTAATAAATCAAATCCCTAATTAGTCAAATCTCGCCAAATTGGGGAAGAATAATTTCCTTCCATCTACGGAATTATTCATCTGAAATCCTAGCTCCCGAGACCTCTATAAAAGGATGGCCACACGCAAGGGTTGAGGTACGTCTAAAATTACTACCAAATCTTTGCATAAATTATTTCTCACAAACCCTAGCCGCCACTCTCTCTGTCCCTTTACACAAGGCTTTGGCCACCACTCACGGCTCCGGCCACCCGGTTTTCACCACACATACATATTCCCGTACCCTATTTTAGCTATCGTTTCTCTATAGATCGATTGAACTGACTTAGGCATCGGTGGGCCTTTGGCCAACACCCCCCGGGTGTGGTCCTCTTATTGCTATTCATTTTGCAGGGAGAAAGAGAAGCGAAGAAGACGAAGGAATCTGTCAACCGAATATTCCCGTGGGAGGAAATTTGCTCCCACAAATTGGTGCTTTCATTGAAAGCACGAGATATACTCAAAGCGTGCTCCAAACCTATTTTCCAATCCACCGAAGCCTTCCAAACAACCATGGTTGGAAGCATGAAGACGAGGACCAAAACCACAGCGATGGCAAAATCCGCGACGGCTCAAAGCCACTCCACCCATGATCCCGCGATCGACATGGTGGCACCACAACCTCTCACCGCCATTTGGTCACAACCTCTCACAACCTCTCACCCTCGTGGCTCCATCGCCGAGCATGGTGGAACCTCCCATCAAGGTGGGCTCGTTACCACCGCCGACCTAGGCCTAATCTTGGAGCAACTTCAAGCGTTCCCACCGTTGCCTCCACGCTCGACGCACGCTCCCGCGTACACCTCCCATAAAACCCTAGCCCATATGCAGTTGGGCTCCACATACTTCTCTCCTCCCGATCCACGAAGTCAAGCAGACCTTAATCAGAGAGTTGACAGCTAGCTCAAAAAGTTGACCAGCTCCTCAACCATATAAACTTAACTCAAAACCTTGGCCTTTGACCACTGGGCGAAGAGAGAAGGATGGACGACTGCGCCCAAAGGCAGATCGACGGGTGCCGAGTAGGTCGAGTAGGAATGAGCAGACAAGGAGAGGGACAACAACGTGATCAGCTCGCCAACATGTCACAAGCATCCGTAAGCCACACTCAGAGCAACGTGCGAGGAAGGCTGGGCCCACGACTTGACGTCCGCGCCCGCCTGGGCCCGCAGAGGATTGTTCTTCAATGGCTAGGCTCCGCTGACAACCTTCACGGCGAGGAAAGGTGCTCCGCTGCTCACTCTCGAAGAACCGATTCTCGTCGACAAGCTACGGAGGATCACTCGGAAGCGCAGTCCACCAGCACGCCGCCTAAGCAACGCAGCCGAGAAGCTCGAACCTTGCGAATCAACGAGGAGGTCAGTCAATGTTGCCCAAATCGCGAAGGTCACCAACGTGTCCAACCAGCAATGCATGCATAAGACGTCAAGAAGCTTGTGAATGACCAACTTCGAGACTTGAACGCCGGCGGGAACTTCGAAGATGCCCTACTCAAGGAGATGGACCAAGCGAACTCCACACCTTTCACTGTTGAAATTGAGCAGGCGGCCCCCTCGAAGCGGTTCTCGACGCCTTCGTTTACGCCCTTCAAGGGAGACTCTGATCCCGAGAGCCGCCTAAAACACTTCAAAAGTGTCATGATCCTCCACAAGGCCGACGACGCGTTGATGTGCAAAGTGTTTGTGATGACCTTACGGGGAGCAGCTCAGGACTGGTTCCATACCCTACTATCCGGGTCAATCAGCAACTTCAAGGAGCTGGCATACGTCTTCGCCAAAGAATACATGTCTTACCGGACAATCAAGAAGAACCTCGACCACCTGTTCAACCTACGCAAGAAGTCCGACGAATCCCTTCGAGAATACATCAAGAGATTCAAAGCAAAAAAAGCCAACATCGTAGGATGTGATGACCGGATTGCGTCCTCTGCCTTCAAGAGAGGCTTGCCAACTGACTGTGACCTGTATCGCGAGTTGACCATCTCTCCCTGCCAAACACTGGAAGAAGTCTTCGCGACAGCATAGCGCTACGCACTTTGGGACGATGACCGAATCGCCGCAAAGAAGGCTGCCAAGCAAGTCGATCAACCGGTTGAGCAGGCAAGCCAAAGGAACGGCAGGATAAATGACAAGGATGGAGGCAAGCATGGATTACAGCCTCAGGGAGGTGCCCCAGTAGCCGAGAGCTATACCGAGTTCACTATCTCGATACACCAGATCCTGGCCCAAGTAAAGAACATGCCTTAGTTGAAGAAACCATCGCCTTTGAAGGGAAACCTAGCCAAGAAGGATACCAGTAGATACTGCAAATTCCATGAAGGACACGGTCATTACACAAAGGACTGCTTCACATGGAAAAAGCACCTCGAAGAGCTGGTCGGAGACGGCTATTGCACGGAATTCATTGCAAGGGGAGCTATCCAGAAAATCGAGGATCGTGACGCAGTTGCCAATGAGCCTCCACGAAAAAAGTCATACGGATCAGTACGATCCTAGCTGACTCTAAGAGCCCGAGCTGACAGCCGGGGAGTAGCAGAGAAAGATCAAGCAAGCGAATTTTCTCCGGAGGTACTATCCACGAAGCTCCTCGCCTATCAGCTCGGCTCCAAGCAAGCGGCCAAGCCTCCCTCACCTCCATTGAAGACAAGTTACTTTTGATGTTACCCTTGCAACTCATCTCTTTTGTTCAATAAAGCAATGTAGTCAAATAGACATCAATACAAGTTTAAAATTTTCTTTCTAATGGAGTGTTCACAAATGCAATCGACACGTCCCCGGATGTAGGCCAAACGGGCCACTCTCATCGACACGTCTATGGACGTAAGCCGAACGGGCCACTCTCATCGACACGTCTCCGGGCGTAGGCCAAACGGGCCACACACCATCGACACGTCTCCGGACGTAGGCCGAACGTGCCACTCATCGACACGTCTCCGGACGTAGGCCGAACGGGCCACTCTCATCGACACGTCTCCGGACGTAGGCCAAACGGGCCACTCTCATCGACACGTCTCCGGACGTAGGCCAAACGGGCCACTCTCATCGACACGTCTCCGGACGTAGGCCAAACGGGCCACTCTCATCGACACGTCTCCGGACGTAGGCCAAACGGGCCACTCTCATCGACACGTCTCCGGACGTAGGCCAAACGGGCCACTCTCATCGACACGTCTCCGGACGTAGGCCAAACGGGCCACTCTCATCGACACGTCTCCGGACGTAGGCCAAACGGGCCACTCTCATCAATACGTCTCCGGACGTATGCCAAACGGGCCACTCTCATCGACACGTCCCCGGAACGGGCCACACTCATCAACACATATCCGGATGTAGGCCAAACGGGCCACTCTCATCGACACGTCCCCGGACGTAGGCCAAATGGGCTACTCTCATCAACACGTCTCCGGACGTAGGCCAAACGGGCCACACTCATCGACACGTCTCCGGATGTAGGCCAAACGGGCCACACTCATCGACACATCTCCGGATGTAGGACAAACATGCCACAACCTAAGGAAAAACATCCTACAACATATGCAAAACATGCCCGGAGTCCCTCAAGGGGGACTCTGGCACTTATCAAGTTTCCTAAAGGAAAACATCTTACGGGATGTGCAGAACATGCCCGGAGTCCCTTAAGGGGGACCCTGGCCCTCGCTAATTTCCTAAGCGGAAACATCCTACAGGATATGCAGAGCACGCCCAGAGTCCCTTAAGGGGGACCCTGGCAATCATAAATCTCTAAAAGAAGATGCGCAATCAAAATACAGGCTGGTTACTCAAGCAGTCCACAAGTCAATATGCCAATTGAAGTTGAAAAAATAACTGAAATTTCCATAACAAGCTGATCAACCGGCCAAGTTCAACAAAAGGAAGATTGTCGAATAAGACCAATTATTCTAAACAAGAAAGCAGACTACAAGGTGAAAAGAAATAAAGGAGTTTTCATTTAATCTGAGACGCCAGCAGGAGATCCCTGATCTACAGCCTCTTGGGCATCCACTTGATCAACCACATTCTCAGCAGCTCCACCTGCTTGATCCGCGACATCTGCTACTACTTCATTTGCTGCATCCTCCTCTGCTTCATCCTCTTCAGCTACCGCCTCTTCTGCTGCCTGCTCTTTAGCTCCTGCCATGTTCACAGCATTAACCTACTCACTTTGCACATGGAGCAAGTCAGAACAGAGCATCTCAATGTCTCCATCTCTAATGCAGACTTGTTATAGGCGCCAAACCTAGCAAGAAGCTTGTCATAACCAAATGAGACGTCAGCATTCTTGTGCTCAAGACGAAAGTAGGCATCTTTTCGACTAACCAAGTCACCAGCAGAAGAGGGGGCAACAGCAGACGAGTTTCAGATAGTTTTAGCAGCAAAAACTAATCCTTTTTTAAGCAAATGGAGTGTCGCTTCCCTTTGTTTTTTCAAGGAAAGACTCGAGAGGGTGCCGAGTTCGCCGGCCTGGCGGACGTGGTTAACCAATTCAGCACAAGTGGACGGGCTTGACAAAAAGTTCGTCTTAAGCAGATCAGACACGCATGCACCTCCTGTGGGGTTGGGCTTGTCAACCTTGGGACCAACAGCTGACGTTGCAGAAGAACCCTTCGCCCGGGCAGATGACTCTCTCATCTTCTTAGCCTCTGCCAACCTCGCCTCCAAAGAAGTCCATGAGGCAGAGTCAACTCCACTCTTGACTGCCCGTGTCTCAACAACCGAGCCATGAGCAGACCTCCCGCTTCGATCTCCATCCTTTGACTGATGTAAATGACTCGAACTACGAAGAGGAATATCTGCATCTCTTTGACGCTCGGCAGAACGGGATCGGGCACGAACTACCTCATGAAGCATATCATGATTTTCAAGCTTGTCAGTAGGAGGCTCGGATGATTATGGAACATACCCCACTTGAGTCTTCCCAGAAGAATTGGACTTTGGCTTCTTCCTCAACAGAGACACATCATTCGCACGCGAAGTCACACTCCATTTCTAGAAGACTTGACGTCAGCCTTACTTTGGGTAGATCATCAGAATCTGGACCATTCTGCTTCCATCTCTCAACATCCTGAGCAGGGGGTGTTGGCTTTGCAAATCTCACGGCCTGGTGCTCCGGGCCGAGGGGATATGCGACGACACATGATGTTCTTCTTTTGGATGCGGTGCGGTTGTGCGCGGGCGTGCCAACACAGTCTACCGTGCGTCGTGATGGTGATGTGGTTTGGATAAAATGGTTGAGTGGTGCGCCTGTTTGAGTTCGACTCCTAATCAAACGATTGTGGCCGAGAGAGGAACTGATCTCGGCCGTCAGGTTCACGGCCTGAGCTACAAGGCCATTTAATAATGGTGTTTTGGGTGGTGCTCCGTCGCGTTGCTCAGATAGCGACGGTCGTATGATATATCGGGTGGACGAGAAAGTAACAGAGATGGTGCTCCGGTGCCTTGAAGATCAAGGGTCGTATGATATATTGATGAATGAATTTTCCTTACAATCTATCACTACTCCTAGAAAAGCAAGTAAAGGTATTGAAAGTGCATTACAAGAAGATAAATGACAGAAAAATGTAATTTGCTCCGTGGGAGACTTTTGGTTTGGTGTTTGAACCTTTTGAATGTAGTTTGAGCTTGGTATTTATAGGAGCTCTGGAGGAGTAATCGAGGCTGAAAATCTGCATGGTGGAGCCTGATCAGAGCAAGTGGGTAGTCCAATCGACATTTGGGATCGTGAAGCATGGTGGTGTAACCCCATAAATCCCAGTAAATCTCAGCTACCACCCTGATCGTGGGTTCTGCACCTTTGGCCGTGGGAACACATTAAATGCTCTGGTCTGGTGGTTGATGACCTGACCCCTCAAGTTGTAAGAATATTTGAGAGAATGTTTGCGCCTAACCACTCTGATTCCCATCACCAAACCCTGACTTCAGTAACTTCCCATCTTCCCTCGTGCATTAAATGTTTTTTTTTTTTGCCGCTAGTGGGTTTGCTGCCATAATCAGAGGCATTACTTCATTAAATGAAGTATGGGACCTTGTCACCCACATGGCGATCTAAACTCAATCTCTCTGGCCGTGTCTCGTTCGCCCTTCGGCCTCGGCCGTTTCGAGGCCGAGAGGATTCCGCCTTCGCAGCTTTTCTTTTGTCTTTTAGGAAGACAATCAGTTCATGGGCTGGTGCGAGGGCCGAGAGGAAGTCCCTTCGGTCAATTTATGACCGTGATTTATTAGGCCCAAACAGGGGGCAGACCACCAACTTCCTCCCGATACTTGCCCAGCTGACTAGGCCTGCAACGCATGAGGTCAAGCATGCTTCAGCCCAGACCTGCGACGATAGGCAATAGCTGGTCCACTTGCGCGCACCTGCTTTACCACGACTGCCGCCCACTATCAGCCGTCGCCTGTCACGACGCCAACCAGCCGAACTTCCCCCAGCTAGCCTTCGCAGCAAAAAAGAAGAAAAGACGAAGAAAAAGAAATATACGTGCTCGACTTGCCTTTGGATGCACGGCAACTCCTCTCTTCGACAAGCAGTACAAATTCTCCAAGATCTCTCTTAAGCTAGAAAGTAGAGAAGTTAAGTTTGCGATGTGAAGAAGAGTGAAGAGAAGCCCTACATTTACACAGGTTGGGCATCCTAGGTCAAGAAGGAATCGCAAGCCCATTCCTATTAGGAACCCAACTCCAAAAACAGTCAAAAGCTCACTCCAATTGGGAACCCAATCTGCAAAAGGAGTCCAACTCACTGAAGGAAGCCCAGTTACAGCTGGACAGCCCAACAGATAATTTACATCTCCTACATGCCACCACGCGCCATGCAGAAGCTGGGGGGCATTTGTGGGAACCGAATTAATTCATAACCCTAGGTCAAATAATTTCTTCCATTTGGGGATTATTTGACCTAATTGGGAATTATTCAATTTAATTGGGGATTACCCAATTAAATAGAATGTTACCTAATTAGGTTGAGGATTGATTTGATTCCTACGACAATTCTCAATTAAAGGAGGAGTTACCTAATTAAATTAGGTATTGATTTGATTGATTGCCACAATTAGGGATTTGATTTATATCCCTAATAAATCAAATCCCTAATTAGTCAAATCTCGCCAAATTAGGGAGGAATAATTTCCTTCCATCTACGGAATTATTCCTCTGAAACCCTAGCTCCCAAGACCTCTATAAAAGGATGGCCACACACAAGGGTTGAGGTACGTCTAAAATTACTACCAAATCTCTGTAGAAATTATTTCTCACAAACCCTAGCCGCCACTCTCTCTCTCCCTTTACACAAGGCTTCGGCCACCACTCACGGCTTCGACCACCCGGTTTTTACCACACATACATATTCCCGTACCCTATTTTAGCTATCGTTTCTCTATAGATCGATTGTACTGACTTAGGCATCGGAGGGCCTTTGGCCAACACCCCCCGGGTGTGGTCCTCTTATTGCTATTCATTTTGCAGGGGGAAAGAGAAGCGGAGAAGACGAATGAATCTGTCAACCGAATATTCCCGTGGGAGGAAATTTGCTCCCACAATATATATATATAAAATTATAAATTTGATTACCTTTTCAGTTTCTCATGTTCGGATGTTCCTCCCCTCTTGATCATCATCAATCTCAAAGACAATTTGTGAGCCTTTTAGTGTGAGATTGATTCTTAGGGTCACAATAAGATATGAGAAAAAAAGGATGAGAGAAACTGAAAATAATGGATGGATTGAAGAGAGATGGGGAAAACGGAGAAAAATATGGTGATGGATTATTAAGAGATGGGTGGATTAAATAGAGTTCTTCCATAATATAAAAATTTGGGCCCTTTAATTGGAGGCCCATGGCCAAGGCCCCTCTCGCCCACCCCCAAGGCCGGCTTTGGTGGTGTGGCTGCCTGCAATGCCTCCCTTGCAGACCGTCTTGCAGCACTAGAGACTAGAATGTTCACATGAACTGAAACCCACATCCCAACATACATAGCAACACCTGAACACAAAGCTTCCAAAAGAAAGGCACCAAGCAAACTTCTCACCATTCAACATTTCCATGAATCACAATCTTTCCAACCCCACATATTGTCTATTATTGTCTATATATAAGCAAAATACTATATATAAAAAACATGTAAAATGAAGGGGGATGCTAATAGTTCAAACTCAAAGCCACTCTAACATATGACTTGCTCATTCATCTCGAACTTTGTCCAATTGCATTTTGGTGTAGGTGTCCTTCCGTTTCATAAGTCTTACATATTGAAATAAACAAGAAAAGAGCATGTAAAATGGTGAGGGCCTGCAGTGCTCCGCTTGGATTTGGCATTTTCAATCCCATATCATGTTGACGTGAGTCTCCTAATTAGTCAAGGAGATTTATTTCCTTGATTAATTAAGGGATTTACTTTCCTATTCTATATAGTTGACAAATCATTGTATAATTAGGAGATATTATCCTAATTGATTACTGTATCTATTTCCTTGTAAAGCACTCATGTAAACTCTTATATATACCTCCTTATGGAGAAGAATAAAACCTAACCTAAAGTATTCAAACCATATTCATATTTTAGCATGGTATTAGAGCAATCAATCCTAGGTTGTCTCTAAACCCTTATATCAAATTTCTCATAATCAAATCCAAAACCCTAAATCAAATTCCTCATATTTTCCCCAAATCCAAATCCCTCAAATCTAAATTCCTCAAATCCTCTTATCAAAATCTCTAAACACATACCCTCAAATCTTATACACATACCTCTCAAATTCCAATTCCTACACCAAATTCCTCAAATGAAATTCCTCCAATCAAAATTCCTCACATTCTTATATCACATCTTACTTCCACTGCGATGTCAGAAACCCCTACGATTTCCCCCTTATTGCAGACTCATAGAAGCATTCTTCCAATCTTGCTGACCCTTGCTGACCCGGCTACCCGGACTCGTGCTTCTATTGTCACCACCAAAGGTTCAACTTTTCATACATCCTCTCAAAATCCTCACTTTGCCCTCTACACTTCAAATTGAGTCAATATGCCCCCTGTGCTTTATTTTTGTGACAGGACCCGCCCCGAATTTCTCGAAACCCGAGACGAATCCGGTGGAATTCCCGACATCACCCGATGTCAGGCCCACTCACTGAAAACTATATCTTCTTTTCCCCAAAAGGGATTAAGGGCACGAGATTTCCTACCGAAATTTCGGCAAAGTCTCCCCTGTAAATCGAACATTTCCCAAATTTTCAACCTGCATAAAATTCACATTTTAATATCCCAACAGGCAGCACGCACAATTTAATCTCATGCAATTCATAAAATCGGTCCCCGGCCTTCAGATAATTCGAAGCAAAACCAACAATATTCTTAAGTCGAACAATACATAAACCAAACAATTAATGGTCTCAAACAACTTTATGAATACCACGGAAACCATTAAACCAAATTCAAATCCAACAATCACATCGAAAATCACATACGCAGAATCGATCAAACCTTTTAAACACAATCATATTTCGCGGCTGCACCTGGTGAGACCCCAGGCTGCCTACGTACCCTTGGACAAGGGATCAAGCCACACGTAGTTCTCAAGTCAATGGTCACAACTCCAATTCCGATAAAACAAAATGAACTCATTCTTAATCTCTTTCTTTATATCAGTTTAAACCCCACAACCATACCCTATCCAAGGCGTATGTACAATTAACACATCATCAAATTATTCCTTTTATAACAGTTCAATCCCGCAACGATACCCTTTCCAAGGCGTATGGTGCCAAACAACACTGCCCAAAACCAGGGCTTATACGTTCATACATGTACAGGCTCACAAATCTCAAACCAGAATCAAAACCACATATACATATATGTAATATGTATAACAAGAAAAGAATAATTATATATATACATAAATACACTCACCTCTCACCATCATCATGTACCAGGGGAAACAATCCAACAGGGGATTGTTGACTAGCTCACAATTATCAGCCCTCAAACGGACTATGTGGCTAGGGACGAGCCGTCCAACTGGGGGACTAAACTCAACCAGCCCGTACGGACGAAGAATCAAGACCCGTACGTCTGAAACAGTCATACGCGCGCAGACTACCCAATCAAGGGTCTACAGCAACATCCCGTCAAGGATGCCCCGGGTTCCGTCATATCCAGACCATATCCACAATTTTTTCCGGCATCCCACAATTCCAGGATCCATGACCAATAAAGCCCACACGCCTGAAACCCGGCACGTGTGTGAATAGTATATCCAAAACACATCCATATATCCATTTCCATGAATCCCAGTGTCCATATCCACTGTTTCCAAATATCATCATCCAAGGGGGAGGTACGTATGATGGTGGAGTTCATAATCCTTATATAAAATATTATAAAGTAATATTCCATTTCTTAATTCAATTTTTCCCACAATACCTATTTATAGTAGACAAATAAACTCTCAAGCATAAAACCCATAACCGGGGAAGTACCTAAGATAGTGCTTTCTCAAATATTATATATATAAACTCAAGACACTCGAATATATCAAATCCACAAATATATCACAAATACTTTACAGAAATTAAACATTCAACTATTAAATATAAAAAGAATTTAAATATATCATTAATTTCAACAACATGAGATTTATATCACAAAACCATAAAAACAATCTCATAAATCCACAAAATCACATAAATCAAATGACGGTCAAGACTCGTCCAAAAGGGTCATTCTAGTACTCTTCGAAGAGTGGAACTACCTTGGGAGACTCAGGGTCAACCGAGGGTCAAACTGCCCAAACTTGGTCAACCGGGCCCGCGGGGCCCATGACCTCCGTTTTATGATCCGAACGTCCCTAAGGGTTCCTCAAGGACTAGGATACACGTCCTGCAAGTTTGGTCCGGATTGGACGGTTAGATCACTCGCAATCGCACGATCGGACGGTTAACGTAAAACACAAACTTTAACTATTTAAATCGGAACATCCGGGGCTCCGATTCCCGATCCGCGAATTCCTACATGATCCTAGGAATATCTAAATCAACATATATTAATTTGGAAGCGATCCAACGGTTCTAACATATCGAACCCGGAAATCACACAATATGTAAAATCCGTTCGGGGTTCAAACGTTAGCCGAATTGAGATCCGGAAAATTCTACGTGCTCGTGACAACCAGGAGATCATTTTAGGATAAAAAATGTCTCCCTGCTACAGTGCCCACGCGCCGCCACACGCGCCGGCAGCGCGTGGGTGTCCAAAGCGATAACCACTCGCCGGAAAAACTTATCATCTTGACTCCAAACTCATACCCTAGGTAATACACCTAATTTGGAGTCACTTTTGTTCTTGGGCTAAGGCAAAAAAAGTGGCCAGAAATTCTAACTGAAAACCGGCAGAATTTAAATTCACGAAACGGACTACAAACTCTCAAAATTTCTGGAATCCTATCCCATAGGCAGCTAGAGCACGAAAAGTAGTCCAAAAACCATACCTCAATCGTTCAATTTGGCGGAGAAATGAGGGAGAACGAGCGACCCAAAGTTTCTGAAATTTCCACCCGTTTTTCTGCAATTTCCGGCGACTGCCGACGGTGGTGATGGCTGAGATGGGGCAAAGCTGGAAGAGGAACTCACGGCGGTCCTATTGGGACCGGTACCGCCCCACATGGCGGCCGGACGTGACGACGGTGGCTTGGAGAAGCCATCGGCTGTGCAGAAAAAAATGAAAGGGGGAGGGTCTGCTCGCGGAGATCGTACTTTCCTCGTTATAACTCCGATCTGAGCCCACTACGTGTCTACGCACTCGTTTCGACGTGCTCTACGCACTGGTACAATCAAAATTCTCAAATTCCTTCCCGAACTTAAAATGACCTTTTTGACCCTTTTTATTTTAAATAAAATTATAAATTTTCAAAAACCTTAATTAATTCAATTCATTTTATTTTATTGTTTATTCCAATTTATTTCCTCTTAATTTAATTATTTTACTTCTTTTTAGGGCCGGGATGTTACATTTGTGTCCCTCGTTACCCCCTTCCGTTAGTTTGATCAGTAAAACTTTTAACTTGCTTACGTGGCATGAGTATTTTAGATATTTTAGCTATTAAAAATTTTCAAATTTTAAATTAAATTTTAGAAAACTGTTTATAAAACATTTTAATAATTAGAAAGTTCTTTTAAAAAAATTTAAAGCCCCTAGCACCCGAATAGCCCCCATGAATTTGTAATTTTCCGATGGAAAAGAGTGGCTTGTAATCAAGATCAATATATATATATATATATATATATATAGTTCCTTTTATTGAGGGGTTTATTTGAGGGACACCCTTTAAGGTCCCCTGTGAAATATTTTTTCAACGATCCAAACCGTCTATTTTTCAACTCTTCATTCATAGACCATTTTTAAAAAAAGCATGCAAATTGACTAAAGCTTTAGTCACCCCAGCATTAGTCACCAAATGTCACCAAATAATGGTGACTGTTGCCACTTTTTTGTTGTAGTGATAAGACTGTTTTGAAATTTTTGAAAGAAAATGTATTGTCCAGGTTTGGTACTCCTAGAGCGATCATCAGTGATGGAGGATCACATTTTTGCAACCGACTATTTGAAGCTTCGATGAAAAAATATGGGATAACCCATAAAATTTCCACTCCATACCACCCATAGACAAATGGCCAAGCTGAACTTGCAAACAGGGAAATCAAGCAAATTTTGTCAAAGATGGTGAATCCGACTCGGAAGGATTGGTCATTGAGACTAACTTATGCTTTATGGGCATATCTTACTGCATACAAATCACCTCTTGGTATAAAGTTAAATATTAGTATGTTCGGTACAAAAATAAGAGTTCAAGAGAAAGAAGAAGGCATGATTTTTTTTTTTTGGTTTTGTTTTGAGTGAAAGAAAGTACTTTTTATTTGTTTAGGAGAAAGCGTTCTTTTTTAAAACTATTTTAAATTTTGTTGTTATAATGAAAAAAGAATAAAATTATGAATAGATTAACATCATTGAGACTTGAACCTAGGGATATATGCCAGAAACCAGCTCCATGAAATACACTTATGCATTAATGCGCTACACGCTGGAGTATATACAGTTTTTATAATATTAATATATATATAAAATATAAAGTATAAAAAAATTCGGGTACTCTTTGTTGTGGCGCCACTTGCACCATGCCAGGGTCGACACGACTATGGGCCACCGTCAACCCCCACCCACCTAGAAACCCTGTGTGTTTTGTTGTTGTTGGACCCTGTGTTTAATATCCATATAAGAAGAGTGTTTGAACATTAATGTTTGTTCCTGTAATGCAAAACGCCCGCGCACAAACCGCACCGGAGTGACAGCCTCGGCCATGCTATGACCCAAATTCCCAGAGTAAAGGTCGTAGTGGGGCCGCGGTTAGTGAAGATATGGGCGGCGGAAACATCGCCTAGGGAAGGACCATCTGTCTGTCCAGCGAGGGGACCAAGAAGCCGTTGTTCGTAGACTTTAGGATGTAATCTATTTTTCACATATGTATGTTTATATGTTTTAATCGGCCATGACTGGTCGTCCCTTTGTAAACGCGACCCCTTTCTTTTAATTTAAACGAAATATAACTCCTTTTTCCTTCTGACTGAATGCATGCTTTTCCTTTCATCTTCGTCGTGTTGTTTACTTCATTTATTTGTCAATTGTAAACCTCATAACTCATTCTCGGCCGTCTCCCATAATGACGGGGTATATTTTTTTAAATATTGGCCGTTTATCGGCAAGTTGTGCCATTCCCCATCCTTATCTCTCAACTGAAATGCACCTCGGCCAACCCGCCATACTAAGTCGCCTTCGGCGAAAGTCTTTTGCCTGACCTTTCTGTTGTAGGCCCTCGCCGCAATCTGCTTTTGTGCCTGCATTAGGTTATAAGCATCGAGCCTAGACTGCTCCAAATTTTCTAACTCCTGAGCCATGGCTTGCGCATAGTCCTTCCTTTCTTGCCCAGGCCGTTCGGTCACACGGAGAGACCGAACCTTTAACTCCATTGGAACGATGGCATCATGACCGTAGGTTAAGGCATAAGGGGATGTGCCCGTAGCCGATCGTTTTGAGACTCAATAAGCCCAAAGGGCTTCAGGGAGTAAGCCGTGCCAAGCCCTAGGCTTTTCCTCGATCATTTTCTCAAGGATGCCCTTGATTACCTTGTTGCTCGCCTCGGCCTGTCCGTTAGACTGGGGATAGTAAGGTGTTGAGTGAACCAATTTGATCCCCATCCTTTCGGCATACTCTCGAGTCTCGGCCGATGCGAAAACTGGGCCGTTATCTGCCGTGATAGTTTCAGGTATACCGAATCTGTGGACGATGTGATTTTCAAAGAATTTGACCACCTGTGCGCTAGAAATTGACCGATAGGACTCCGCCTCGACCCATTTAGTAAAATAGTCGGTTGCCACCAAAATCCATGCGTGTTGGTTGGACGCGGCCGGATAGATTTTGCCGATGATATCCACGGCCCACCCTCTGAACGACCATGGTTTAGTAACCGGGTGGAGGGCTTCGGCCGGTACCCTTTGTATGGGGCCTGTGAGAATCCGTATTTCTAAAAAGCTTTTAAAGAAGATTAAAGGTTTATAAAAAATATAAATATATATGAATTGTTTTACGTTTACAATACTATTCTAATAATTATTTATATGTTCATTTGGTTTACTATAAATGGTTTGCTAACGTTTCCTTAAATAACTATAAATGGTTGCATATATATATTCAATTGTAGTTGGCAACTTTACATTTCCTTGCATATGAAATAATTAACTTAGATATTTACACTTACTTGCAGCACACTAAGGCTTACAGGTGTCCTTGTGACTAAGCAAACATTACCTTGAGCTATTGAAATTATAGAAATAGTTATCCATGAGTTGTTGTAATTGTAGGAATAGTTATCCTTATTTGATGAAATCAACATGCAGCCAATGGAAGCATAGGAGAGCTATCGCCATCTTCTTAGTATAAATAGGGTCATCACTAGTTGTTTTCATGCATAGCTGTGCTTGAGAGAAATAAAGAGAGTGAGATATAGAAAAAAAGAAGGAAAACAAGAGAAAGCAAGTGGTGATCAAATTCTCAGGAGAAATTAGAGGTCGTAACTTGTGTGTTTTCTTAGCTTGGAGCTAGCTTTGGAAACGAGGTAGGGGTTTCTTGGT
>NW_018921704.1:347004-376615 GCF_002207925.1 Prunus avium | reverse complement strand
GTACCAGGTCTCAGGGATCCCACAGTGCACATTGTTTTTATTGGGTGATTCGGGACTGGCGAAAGGGAGTTAGGCAAGATGACTAACAAAAGGGGAATTATGGGACAGTTGCAATGGGTGTTAGTTTATATAAATGGGCATGTGGAACCAAGTGGTATAAGCATGGTATGGGACGTGCATGTCTGCTTGTCCAGTTATATGAATTAACGGGATTAGATGAAGAGCATTCATGCATTATTATAATGTGATATTTGGATGTGTGATTGCATGTCACTTAATTTAGTTATATCAATCTACTGTGGTAAGGTCTCATGTCCCTACTGAGCGGTGGTTGCTCATCTCTCACTCTGTTTAATTTTTCAAATGAATTAGTGAACAAGACAAGGACTAAAGTAGTTGAGGATGAATTAGATGAGAGTGTTAGAGTTTTATTTATTTATTGTAAATTTGTAAAATTTTGGGAGCTACTTCTATAATAGAAGTTTATTTCAAACCCATGTTTCGGCTCCTTTTTATTTTTTTTATTTTTTATTTTTATTTTTATCTCATGCACCGGGCGCAATGATATTGGAATTCATGGGGTATGTTGTAATATTGGGGATGGACTTGCTTACCCAATTTAAGGCTATTCTTGATTGTGGTAGAAAGATGGTGAACATGACTCTTAGCGATGGGAAAACATTCAGTTTTTATGGAAATAGGAATAGTTGCAAGCCTGAATCAATCTTGGATAATAAAAATTGTAATTATTTGAGATTGATTGCTCATATGGCTAATAAGGATCTGGGTGATCCCAGACTTGAGCTTATTCCTATAGTGAAAAATTTCAGTGATGTTTTCCCAGAAGATTTATCTGGATTACCTCCAGAACGTGAAGTGGAGTTTTCTATTGATATTTATCCTGGCACATCACCTATCTCTATACCTCCCCATCGGATGGCACCAGCAGAGTTGAAAGAACTCAAAACACAACTTCAAGAGCTTGAAAAAAAAGGTTTCATTCGTCCTAGTACCTCACCATGGGGTTTTCCTGCACTCTTTGTAAAGAAAAGTGATCAAAGTATGAGGATGTGTATTGACTATCGTCAACTGAATAGAATCACCATTAAGAACAAGTACCCATTACCTAGGATTGATGACCTGTTTGATCAATTGTAAGGTTCCCAATACTTCTCAAAGATTGATCTTCGATCTGGTTATCACCAACTACAAGTAAAAGCAGAAGATGTATCGAAAACTGTGTTTCGAACGCGATATGGACATTATGAATTCCTAGTAATGCCTTTTGGATTGACAAATGCTCCAGCAGTTTTCATGGACTTAATGAATCGAGTTTTTCGACCTTATCTGGATCAATTTGTGATTGTGTTCATTGATGATATTCTTATTTATTCATCATCTCAAAAAGAACATGAACAACACCTGTCAATTGTTCTACAGACATTGAGAGAACACAAGTTATTTGCCAAGCTAAGTAAGTGTGAATTTTGGTTGACAGAAGTAAAGTTTTTAGGACTCAAATTGTAAATCGGACCAGATTGACCAGTTAAGTCCAATTTAAACCCGTAATTAAATAATAATTATAAAAAAAAGAACCAAACCAACCTGATCGGTTTCGTTTGGTCGGTTTTTCTGGTTGGCAGTTTAATTGCCTAGCCCTAGAAAGAATCTATATTGAACTAGTAGTTTCACATTCAATTCATAATTGTTTTGATTAGAGTCAGTTCCTTGGTGCACAAGTTATTTCTTTCTCATTCAAGTCTATTAGGGTTTTACACTGTAGTGACATGACTGCAATTTCACATAATCTCTTGCCTATTTTTTAGGCTAGTAGATTTGGGGTAAACAAGAGGAATAGAAGAGAGGAGAAGAGGAGAGGAAAAGAAGAGAAAGAAGATAAACGACAAGTAGAAGGAGAAAAGAAGAAAATGAAGTTGCGATAGATAGAGAGAAGAAGGAGTGACGAAGAAGTTCAGGATAAGATGCAGCTGTTGAAATGAAAAAAATGAAAATTTGAATGATGAGACGTGTTAGGATATATATAGTTATTCTCTCATATGGACGTCCACACGTTACTATCGTACAGATAACATGCGGATGTGATCGGTGCATATTTATATATCATTTTGTACCCTTCTAACATATGATTTGATTATATTTTTTATTTAAATTTGTGCTTTTAATAAATTTTGTGTTTGTTTCAGTGTAATAAGCTTGAGACTCATTAAATGCATTTTGAAGACAAGTTAGCTCAAAACGGTTGTGCAAATCTGTCAACTTCACGGATTGGACTGTACTTGCTCAAGAAGAACCAGATGATGAGCCATATATCATTGGAAAGATACGGAAGTCTAGTTTCTGGAGAATTTTTCGGTTCATGATTCCGACTCTTCTAGAGAAAGTTATGTAAGTTTTGGCAGCTTAAGGTCAAATTCAGCAGCATCTGTGTTACTGGGCTAAAAATAACATTTGAAGGTCTTTCCGATTTTTTCTTGAGTTGGGCTGCATATGCTTGAAAAGATAATTCAAAGGGTTTGAAGATCCAAATTTTTCCAGATTTTGTAGGAGGGAAGATCAAGCCCAAAACAAGCCCACAAGCTGACTACAATGAAGTCAATTCCAGTCTATTTTCGGCAATCAACTTGCAAGGCCCAAAACGTACACTTGTACTATTCATATGGGAATACATTCTTCATAAAAGTTGTTCCAATGGGTGTCTATTATGATAAATCCAAATTTAAGCCTCATTGGATACATATTGAAACCTCAGGCTTTCCTACACCAAGCCTGGTTCAGAAGAATTTTGTTTTCCCAGCAACCAAAAGAAAACCACATGGGTTGGCAGCAAAAGGCAGCCACAACTGAACACCTTTGAAGACCCATGTGAAGAAAGCTTGAGGTGCAGCAAAAGAAGTATGGGATGAAATTGATTCCAACCACACTAACATAGACAAGATGAAGTGGGAGTTATGGATTGTATTAAAAGAGGAATGGTGGTGTTGGAATTCATCATGATGTTCCTCCCTCTTAGCCCTATAAATAGAGAAGTCTTCAAGCTTCAAAACACACCTCCAACGGGAGGAGCTCTCAAACACTTCTCTAGAGCTCCCCTCCCTTCTCTCCCTCAAATTCTCTTAGTTTCTCTTTCTAGTTTTCAATTGTTGTAATGAAATCTTTGTGCTGAAATTCTCCTTAAGTTTTTCTTAGTTCCACTTGTCTTTTCATTGTTATGTAAATTCTTTTCTTTAGTTTCAAGTTTGATTAGTTTCCAAGTTTCAATTATGGTTTTTGTTCTTATTCATTATACTTATAAGTTAATATGCTAGTTTGAATGATTGATCACCATTTAGGCTTGCATGTTAGCTATATTGGTTTGAATTAAGAGTAGACACCATACTTTAATTCAAATTGAACTATGAATAGGAAGAGTATGTATGAATATTCGACAACAGAGATTAGATACATACTTGGTTGTTTAAAATGTTCTTCTATGCTTAATGGATTCCTAATACTTAGTTTAGGTTAGACAACAAATGATCAAATTAGGGAATTAGGAATACAAGATTAGAACCAAACACCATGGCTTAATCATACTTTAGCTAGAATCAATCTGTTAATCTAATTGAACTTGAGAACTTATCTGCTTGAGTTTTTTTTTTTTCTTGTTTTATTTATTTATTTTTCTTATTTTTTTGTTTTGTGTAGGAAAACTGAATTGGATTATTCAATCACCAATCCCTGTGGAATCGACCTTGCACTTACATATGCTATAACCGAATGGCTCGTACACTTGCGAGTATCACAAGTTGAGGATGCAGTTGAATCCATTTTGGTGCAGCTGAATCAACGCAACAGGATGTCATTGTAAACAGGAAGGAGAGCAGGGAGGGGTAATAGAAACTACATGGCGTCAGCACGATAATAACGTCCAGATGTCCCCATATATATATATATAATATATGGAATGAGAACTCAATAAATATGTTTGTTGTGTTAGCATAACACAAGTGAGTTCGTTAGTTCAGTGGTGAAAATTATCCAATCAGTGTTGGAGGTTAGGGGTTCAAACAAACTACATAAACCCCCAACCCATAGGGTCATTTTCAAGTTCATACCCGATTTTAGAGACATTTACCAATACATACTCAACCTCACGGAAACCCTACAATTTGCCCTCTCTGTTAACTAAACTGTTAGTTAATTTGATAAATGTTGATGTGGCAAAAGTGAGACCTATTTTTTAAGAGATTTTCTATTTAAACCCCGCACTTCTCTTTGTTCACCCCAATACTTAAATCATTAAGCTGTAAGTTTTATTATTGTGTAAAAAGACAAAAAAGGTCATCCAACTTAATACTTAACCCTAGTACATCTATTTACACACTCCACACACCCCACCACTCTTCATATTAAGTTTTAGAAAAATACAAACTCCTCTACATCCTATTGCTAGATTACTCATCTTTAAAGACGTAAAATGTTGAGAAGCTTACTTCTTAAAAAATCTTTTAAATACTGGCACAATTCAAGAGTTTTTCTATTTACTCCTCAACGTTTTTCTATTCAAGAGTTTTCCTATTTAAACCCCACTGGCACAAAAGCTCTTTCACTTTTCCACATATATATAAGCGCTTTCTTATGAATACTCAAAATCCTATATTCGTATTTGCTAGTTCTAATGAACGTTGAGTTCAAAGGTTTACAACAATGAATGAAATAAAGAAACAATTGAACAAATGAAAGTAATGGATAAACAGTCGTCAAATAACATGGGCACAGTCACCAACCTCGCATATCATAACAGCCGTGTCTGGGTTTAACAGGCTTGCCAACTCAGGTTGGACCTTCTTATACTCTTCCCTAACAAATGTTGCAGCTTCAGCTGCATGATCAGTATCTACCAGTGCAACACAGCCCCCTCTAAATAGAAAGTGTGATTCAAGAGGAAGGAGGAGGAAGCTCCTCAACGTAGAAGGATGATAGTGGGGTTTAAATAGAAAAACTCTTTTATTTATTTATTTTCCAACTTGGGGTGTATTTAAGGGTAGTTTGGGAAGATAGTGGGGTTTTCTTAGAAATTGTGAAAATTTAAATTAGAAGTTGGGGTGAACTTAGAACATGGGGTGAACAGAGAGAAATGTGGGGTTTAAATAGAAAATCTCTTTTTTAATTGATGTAGACTGCACGTAAGAAATAAAATAAATGAAAAACAATAAAATAAAATAAAAAACCAAAACAAAATTCTAAAAACCCAACCCAAAAAAAAAAAATACTCATCTTCTCTGATCCAGCCTAACCTCCAACCCACCTTCCCCACAGCTTTCGATCCAGCAAAACTAAGAAGACCACCAAACCCACAAGTCTCCGATCTGGAAAACTGCCAGTCGCTGCCACGCCTGGTTCGAGACTTTCCTGATATACCCAAGCGACACCGCCAGCATCGTCGTAACGACAAGCCTCCGATCTGCACAAACCGGCTAAGACGATGCAGCCCTAAGCCGAAGAGATCGCCGATGCGCCTATAGCGATTCCGTCAAGTCTGCCACCGATACTTTGTCTAGTTTTCAGAGAAAAATATGATTTGGGAAGTGAAAGTCGTCAAGAAAAACAAAATGGGTGCTTTGAAAAAACCGTAAAGATTTTGTCCAATTCTTGCCCAAAATCTTCTAGTTCTTCCTTATGTTTTGCTCTTTACTCTAATTACACCGTTGATTTCTCTTTGATCACCAAGATCTTGTGACTCCATGACCTATATTCAAAACCCAAATCCCAAATTTCTCAGATGGGTAAAGATTCTGGGTTTCAATATTGATTCTTGAAGTCCAAATCTCGCTTTTACGTCCAAAAACAAAGCTCTGAACTTGGTCCTCTGCCTGAAAGAAACTCAAAAAAGTAAGCTTTTTTTTTTTATAGTTAATTAAGTTAGATTTGATCCGTGGCTAAAGATCTCAAAAAAAATATTGCTTCTCCACTCTGTCATTCCTCTCTGTAAAGAAATATTCCTCACACCAAAAAGGATGAACCTGGCCTATTCTCTCTTTCATATATTAAATATCCCAAGCCAATTTTCTTCTTTTATATTGTAAATTTTCCTTCTTTCTTTCTTTTAATTTTTTTTTCTTTTCATTCGCTTCTTGCTTACGTTAATTACTAAGCTGTCTCCGTTTTCCCTGCAACTGGGTCTTTTATATTGCCGTTGAATGCTACAGTTGACACTAATTTAACCTCTTTGATATTACGTCTCGCCGGAATGAGAAGAATTGGCGGAACCAGACAAGAGTGTTCCAAATGAGAAGAAGGATGAGCTTTCTGGAGAAGTTGAGGTAGGTTGGAAGGGAGAAGGAGAGAGAAAGAGAGTTGGGTTTTGGGGTGGGGGTGGGCGACGGGAGAGGGATGGCTGAGAGGTGGGGTTGAGTCGGGAGCGAGAGAGGGTTTGGCTAGGTAGGAGAAGAGGGATGAGATTTTTTTTTTCTTCATTTTTTATTATTTTAATATGATTTAAAAATTATTTTTAATATGTACTTTATTTGTCCTCCTGTAAGTCCACGTCAATTAAAAAATAGATCTTACTTTTGTCACATCCGTATTTAACAAAGGCTTTCTATCACAAATGGTCCTTCACATTTACGAAATTATCACGAATGGTCCTTGAGGTTTTTTTGTGACACTAATAGTCCTTAACGTTTGGGCTTTTTATCACAAATGGTTCCTGCCGTTATAAATTCTGTTAAGTGTGATGTGAAAAATAAGTGAAGCCCACCTGTCCAATTACATTGTGACATGTGGATAAAAAATAATTTTTTAATTTTTTAATGAAAATTCCATATTTATTTATTTTTCTACGGGAGAGAGAGACAGAGTAAGAAAGCGGGATGAAAAATTGCAGAAAAATAAAAGGAATTTTCATTAAAAATTTATTTAATTATTTTTTTATCCATATGGCACAATGTAATTGGACAGGTGGGCTCCACTTATCATCCACGTCACACTTAACAGAATGTTTTAACGGCAGGGACCATTTGTGATAAAAAAACCTAAACGTTAGGGACTATTAGTGTCACAAAAAAACCTCAAGGACCATTCGTGATAATTTCATAAACGTGAAGGACCATTTGTGATAAAAAGCCTTTAACAAATTAACTAATGGTTTGGCTAACGGAGAAGGTAAATTGTAAGCTTTCCGTGAGATTGAATGTGTACCGGTAAATGCCCCTAAAATTGGATATTGGAGGTTTTATGTAGTTTGTCCTTATTTTAATTGTGAACTTCGAACCGATTTGGGGTGGCTGGTTCAGTTCGGTTTTCCACTGAATTCTCAATTGAAAAAAAAAAACTTTCGGCCGGATTTTCGGTTCAATTTGCGCTATAGTCAGCTCAAAATTTAGGCAACGGCATCTAAATATTCCTAAACCCCCTTTTTTTTTATTTTTTATGACACAACAAGCAGACAAACATCACCGTTCTTTATTAAATCCATCCATCTCCGAAAATCTGAAAACTGAGACAAATATATATAAAATAATTAAAAAAAGCAGGCAAAAAGGCCATAAATGAAAATTGAAAAGAAAATTAAAAAGAAAATACTAAAATTATAATAGCGAAGCTCTTGGACTCGGTGGGTGGGAGGTGCGAAATCGAGGGCTTTCCTTCTACTCTCAGACTCTCTCTCTTTCTGTCAAACACACACATTTCTTTCCCTCTTTTCTCTCTGTTGGATTTTCTTTCTGAAATTCCATCGATCTGTAAGTTATTTTTATATATTTATTTCAATTTACAGTTTTATCATTTTTAACGCAATGCGTTGAATGCAAGCAAAAGAAAAAAGAAAATCTGCGATCTTTTTGCTTGATTTGTCACTGTAGAATTTGCAGGGTAGCTTAGGAACCCTAGATCTCATTCATTTCGGGGTTGTATTATCTACTTGTTAGGCTTGAATTTTTTAAATTGGTGATTCTGAGATTGGTTTTTGCGTGTTTGGCTCTGGATCTCGGGTTTTTCGTCGTGTTGGAGCTCCAATTTCGAGGCTTTTTTGGACTTCGAGGGATTTGAGGGTTGAATTGCCTGTGGGATTTGGTCGATGGCTTCAAATCCTCCTCCATTTCAGGTGGAGGATCAGACCGACGAGGATTTCTTTGATAAATTGGTTGAAGATGACCTGGGGCCCGCCGAATCAGGCCCCAAATGCAACGAAGGAAACGATTCCGATGACGCTAAGGCATTCACCAATCTGAGTAGTGGTGATTCTGTAGCAGCTGTATCTGAGGATTCTGGTGCCAATGCCAAAGCCAAAGACGACGAAAATAAGGCGTTCGCCAATCTGACTATTGGTGATTCTGCAGCTGTATCTGAGGATTTGGGTGCCAGAACCAAAACAAAAGATGAAATAGGTCCTGATGAGTCGAATTCATTCGGGTTCCGTACTGTAATAGAGTCGAAGAATTCGGTTATTGATGATGGAGTGATTCAGTCCAATAATGATGGGGCAGGATCTCAATTGACGTCAGATTCCAGAGTGAGCAAGAGCAACGATTCTGGAGCTTCAGGGGTGAAGGAGATAGGGTGGGGTTCGTTTCATGCTGATTCTGCAGAAAATGGGATTCATGGGTTTGGATCGTACTCAGATTTTTTCAATGAATTGGGAGATAGTTCTGGGGATTTCCCCCCGAAAGTAGACGGAAATTTGAGTACTGAATCAAAAACTGCACCCAGTAATGAAGATCATACAGCACAAGGTTTGAACCATTCGGTTAATAACGAACAATATCAAGAGGGCCAAGCTTATGGAGCAACTGTGGAGGAAAGTAGAAATGAGCAGGATCTAAATAGTACTGAGTATTGGGAAAGTCTTTATCCAGGGTGGAAGTATGACCCTAACACGGGGCAATGGTATCAAGTGGACAGTTTCGATGTGCCTGCAAATGCTGAAGGGAGCTATAGCACTGATTCAGCCAGTGATTGGGCCACTGTTTCTGATAACAAAACTGAGGTTTCTTATTTGCAGCAAACGGCGCATTCCGTTGCGGGAACTGTGACTGAAACTAGCACGACTGGTAGTTTGTCAAACTGGGATCAGGTCTCACAGGGGACTAATGGGTACCCAGCACATATGGTTTTCAATCCTGAATACCCGGGTTGGTACTATGATACAATTGCGCAAGAATGGCGCTCATTGGAGGGGTATAATTCCTCTCTGCAACCAACTGCTCGAGCCCAGAATGATACTAGTTTATATGGTGAGTACAGGCAAGATAGCAATTATGGTTCGCAAGGGGTTGGCAGCCAAGGTCAAGACAGCAGCTGGGTTGGGTCTTATAGTAATTACAATCAACAGGGTTCAAATATGTGGCAAGCTCAGACTGGAACTAACAACGAGGCTTTTCCAAGTTTTGGTGGAAACCAGCAGATGAGTAATTCGTTTGGTCCAATAGTCAACAAGGACCAGCAGAAGTCATTAAATTCTTTCGGAGCAGTTCCTTTGTACAACAAAGCGAGTCAAGGTCATGGTGAGGCTAATGGGACTGTCGGGTTCCAAAGTTTCCTCCCAGGTGGTAACTTTAGCCAGCAGTTTAATCAAGGAAATGCAAAGCTGAGCGAACAAACACAGTTCTCAGATGATTACTACGGCAATCAGAAACCTTTAAATTATTCCCAGCAACCTTTCCAGAGTGGCAATCAGTTTTCATATGCTCCCAGCGTAGGAAGATCATCTGCTGGGCGTCCTCCACATGCCCTAGTAACTTTCGGATTTGGCGGAAAACTCATTGTAATGAAGGACAATAGTAGTCTCACGAATTCGTCATATGGAAGTCAGGTGAGGCCTTGAAACCTCCTTTCTTTAAGATTAATGAAGGCTCCATTTGGTTGACAAAAGGCTGATGGAAGGAAATAAAAATCCAAATTTTTTCGAAGTGGTTATATAATCTTCCACTGGTTTCCTGAATAGAGATAGAAAGTTAGAAACTAGAAAGAATCGTTTTATCGATTGATAACCTGTATTAGGTACTGACTTGATTTATGTTTGGTCCCAAATTCCTTCTCAGACTTGTGGCCAAATGGAGCATACAACTTTTCTGTTTACATTGTTCCATGAAAGGCCTAATTATGCATGTTTTATTGTTATGTGAAGGATCCTGTAGGAGGCTCAGTTTCTGTCCTGAACTTGATAGAAGTTTTTACAGAAAAGACTGGTGCTTCAAGTTTTGGAATGAGTACTTGTGATTATTTTCGTGCTTTGTGCCAACAATCCTTCCCAGGTCCCTTGGTTGGAGGGAGTGTTGGAAGCAAAGAGTTGAACAAATGGATTGATGAGAGGATTGCTAACTGTGAATCATCAGAGATGGACTATAGGAAAGGCAAAGTATTGAGGTTGCTTCTTTCTTTGCTTAAGATAGCTTGTCAGCATTATGGAAAACTTCGATCTCCTTTTGGAACCGACAATGTATCAAGGGTAAATCACATTCCTGTCCTCTGGTACTTGTAGCTTCTGAAACTTCTCTTAAGTTGAACTCTATTTCTTTTAAGTTATCCTGCATTTTGTCACGCATATTGTCACCTCTTTCTCTGTTTGTGTGTTTGTGTGTATTTATGTGAGATAAAGGCATATCTTCTCGTGAATGGTTTCTCAACTTTTCTCCTAGCAAGAGTATTTTTTAGGAGCCACATAGAGATATGACTAATATGCATCTTGTATACTTTTGGGCTTCTCTTCTGATAGGAAAGCGACACTCCAGAATCAGCAGTTGCTAAACTTTTTGCATCTGCAAAGAGCAACAGTGTACAATTCAGTGAATATGGTGCTCTTAGTCACTGCGTGCAGAAAATGCCTTCAGAAGGACAAATGCGGGTATGGATAAACAACTCTGATAACAACTCCCCTTCTCTCTAAATTATCAAAATTTTCATTTTGTAATAGGGTGGTTGTATGTCCTAGGCAACTGCTTCTGAGGTACAAAATCTTCTGGTTTCTGGTAGAAAGAAAGAGGCTTTACAATGTGCACAAGGGGGTCAGTTGTGGGGACCTGCGCTTGTTATTGCTTCACAGCTTGGGGAACAGGTTTGTTGCCCATTGATGCTAAATTCGAAGACTTCAATCAGATGTTACTTTCTTGAGTTACATTGTCAGTTTGTACTGAAGGATGCACTCATCTCACCCTTTTTTTCTCTTCCTTTTCCTCTGGTTGGGATGGCGGCTTGGAACAACTTCAGTTCTACGTTGATACTGTAAAGCAAATGGCACTTCGTCAGCTAGTTGCAGGATCTCCCTTGCGGACATTATGCCTGCTCATTGCCGGGCAACCTGCTGAAGTGTTCTCCGCTGACACTACATCTGAGATCAATCTACCCAGTGCTGTTAATACGCCTCAACAACCTGCAGAGGTGAGATATCTATTTAAAAACTGCCCATTGGGATAGGCTTTAGCGATTTATATACAATACTAGCAAGCTCACCTGTTTTTTAGTTTCCTTTAGAAAGTGAATAGACAAACAATAGTAATTATGCATTTAGTTTCAATAGGTATTAAAAGAGAAGGGGAATCGCACTAAAGCAAGAGAGGAGGTTCGTATAAAGGATACAAGCTAGAAGATTAGAAGACAGTTGCTTCTTGGATCAATATGTTGCTTCTCATAGCTATATGCATGTAGTGTAGTCCATTTAGGGACATCCGATTAAATTTGAACATAGCGTTACCTGTAATGCTGCAGTTGGTAGTACAATTGGAATAAGAAGTTCTCTAATTTCATCTTCTTTTTCTGAATTCTTTAGCAGTACGTTTGCCTTAAAATGCTTTTTGTTTCTATTATGCAACTACAGTTTGGTGCAAATAAAATGCTTGATGACTGGGAGGAGAATCTGGCTGTGATAACTGCAAACAGAACAAAAGATGATGAACTCGTAATTATTCATCTTGGAGATTGCTTATGGAAGGATAGGAGTGAGGTATGATACTGTTACATGTAACCTTTTTCCTTTACGTATGTTAACTTTTTATCACTTAATCTGACATGAGTTGTGTATCAGATTACTGCAGCACACATCTGCTATTTAGTGGCAGAAGCAAATTTTGAGTCATACTCCGATAGCGCAAGACTATGTCTAATTGGAGCAGATCACTGGAAATCACCTCGAACTTATGCTAGTCCAGAGGCCATTCAGGTGCTTTTCGAATTCTGTTATCTTTTATGTATTAACTCTTCATTTTATTCTTCAGAAACTTCTTCTTGTGCTAGTTATTTTTTTGCGCCTGGATCATGCCTGAATGTACACTTTAATGCAACAGTGCGAATCTGGACTCCAAGTAACTTTGTATGGTAGCTTTATCAGAGATTTCAGGGTTGAAAGTTAATGTTTTTTTTGTAACATCCTTAAATCATAGCATAAGCCAGGTCTTGGACACTAGATCAACAGTGTCTAATCTCATTTGTCTCTCTTTTTAGTGTTTTCCCCTCCCCTAATTCCTAATTCGATTTTTTTTACCCTAACCTGTTCATTTATCTTTCTTCTCTACTTGATCTTTATTTTCTTTTATTTTACCCTTTGAGCAAAAAGTAACGACTTCCTAATGTCTCACATATAGCTTCAATATAAATTCTCTCCTTCAAAAACTGATTCTTACTTGCTTGTTCAGATGCAATGAGACATAATAATTGCTTAATGAGAGTCTTGTATTAATTCCTTTAAGCAATGCTTTCTGGAGTCTATACTCAGTTTGCCCTTATGGTCTTTTGACAGAGGACTGAACTATATGAATATTCAAGGGTGCTTGGAAACTCTCAGTTTATCCTTCTACCATTTCAGCCATATAAGCTCATATATGCGCACATGCTTGCTGAAGTTGGAAGAGTTTCTGACTCGTTGAAGTAAGCATGTGCATTTTTCTTTTATTTGGTTCCTTCTTTCACATCAGCTTTTCTTAACAAAGTGCATGTAATACAGGTACTGTCAAACAATACTAAAGTCTTTGAAAACCGGAAGAGCACCAGAAGTGGAAACGTGGAAGCAGCTAGTATTATCTCTTGAGGAGAGGATTAAAACCCATCAGCAGGTAGTTCTTTGTCCTATTTTTTTTATGTTCATCATTTTCAAGCTAATATGACGAATCCCTCTGAATGCACATTCCATTTTCAGGGTGGATACTCTGTAAATTTGGTTTCTACAAAGTTTGTAGGTAAATTGCTCAACTTGTTTGATAGTACTGCACATCGTGTTGTTGGGGGCCTACCACCACCTGCACCATCCACATACCAAGGAAGTACTCAAGGTAATGACCATTACCAGCAGCCAATGGGCCCTAGAGTATCTGCTAGTCAATCAACTATGGCCATGTCGTCGTTAATTCCTTCTGCTTCAATGGAACCCATAAGTGAGTGGGCAGCTGATGGCAATAGAAAGCCAATGCATAATAGAAGTGTTTCAGAGCCAGACTTTGGTAGAACTCCAAGACAGGTGTGTAAAATTCTCCATGTGTAAAGTTCACTCATGCGTGTGCACACATTCTCAGTGCATTACAACACCCATATATGCAATTAATCACCTCTTTGATTTCTGTGTGCTTGATTATACAATTTTTTGACATCTCTTCTCATTATGAGTTCAGGTTGATTCATCAAAGGAAACGGCTTCACCTGATGCCCAAGGAAAAGCCTCAGGGGGTACTTCTCGCTTTGCTCGTTTTGGTTTCGGGTCACAGCTGTTGCAAAAGACTGTGGGTCTAGTCTTAAGACCTCGCCCAGGCAAACAGGTAGTTTCTACTTTCATATATTACAGTTTCCTTCACCCCCCCCTCCCCTTCTTTTTCTTTTCTCTTTCTCATAAACATTTTTGAGAAAGAAGTACAGATGTTGTCTCTTCTGGTAAATCATCACTAACAAATTTTCTACCTGTTACTGAAGGCTAAGTTGGGTGAAACAAATAAGTTCTACTATGATGAAAAACTTAAGAGATGGGTTGAGGAAGGTGTTGAACCCCCAGCTGAAGAAGCTGCCTTGCCTCCTCCTCCGACAACTACGGCCTTCCACAATGGTGTGTCTGATTACAACTTGAAATCTGTTTTGAAGAAAGAAGGGTCTCCCACTAAGGGCAGCCCAGATTTACAAACTTCAACCCCTCCAGGACCAACTTCAGGAACCCCACCTATTCCACCCAGCTCAAATCAATTCTCAGCTCGTGGACGGTTGGGTATTCGGTCCAGGTAAATAAGTTCGCTCTGTCTCTCTCAACCAACCTTCCAAACCCCCTTACGTTGTGCATTAAGTGAAGGTCATCTTTAATTTCCTTGGTTGAATTACTATAATTCCCTTCTGACCTTCTTGCTAGAACTGCTTGAAAACCTGAAATTTTGAAGAGAAATGCCCATCTCTTAAATAGCTGGTGGTATAATATTGTTTGAACCAAACTGGGAAATTTATTTTGAAAGCACAGACTTCCACTCCACCAGGGTTTTCTTCGCAGAACTGGAGAACCAGATCATCCAACCTAACTACCAATCAACTTGGACGTGATTTTGGCCATTAGAAATTTATGTGGATTTTATGAACCTAAGAAGTTAATATTTCTAAAGTTCTCTCAATTTTAATCCTTCCATTCAAAAGGTTTTTTTTTCTCTGGGACTGAGTTTTCACAAGCCCTTTGCAGAGCAAAGTCAATGTTATGCCCTTTCACCAAAATTTCCAGTATTCATCAAATGAGGGAATGAATTTGACCTGACTATATTGTTTGTGGAATTTTGGCAGATATGTTGACACATTCAACCAAGGTGGTGGAAGCCCAGCAAACTTGTTCCAGTCACCTTCTGTTCCATCAGTTAAGCCTGCCGTGGCTGCCAATGCAAAGTTTTTCATTCCCACCTTAGGATCATCAAGTGAACAGACTATGGAGGCTATTGCTGAAAGTGTGCAAGAAGATGTTGCAACTAAGGAAGTTCCCTCAACATCTGCTATGAATGACCCATTCCAGACTCCTCTGCCCCCATCTTCAACGACCATGCAAAGGTTCCCGAGCATGGGTAATATTCATGGCATGGGAGTTGCTACAAATGCTAATGGCTCTGTTCCACCCCACTCACGACGGACAGCCTCATGGGGTGGAAGCTCCAATGATGTATTTAGCCCTCCTCCCAAGATGGGGGAAATAAAACCTCTAGGGGAGGCATTAGGCATGTCCCCAGCTATGTTTAGGCCTAGTGAGCCTTCTATGATGCGCGTGCCAATGAATGGTGGCAGTTTTGGTGATGACCTTCATGAAGTGGAACTTTGAGCCGAAGTAATGAAGATGTAAATATCAAGTTTTGCTCCTAGCGATCAATACAATACTTGTGATGTTCCTGCTCCTGCATCTCTCAAAAAGTCAAATGGTGGGTATGTATGTGCCAGAAGTACGTTCCATAGAACAATTATTTTCGTTATCAAAATCCCTACTCCCGACCCTAACATGTTGTATGTTCAGTTGTAATTGGCGCAATTCCTTTTTTCTCGAGCCAATATTTTATTTTAATGCCCGGGGAGTTGCCACCATTTTAGGCTTGGGAGCTGGTTTTTTTTTTTCTGGTTTCCTTTGACAAAAAAGCCTGCATGGGCGCCATTGTACAGATCATTTTTTCATTTGTTTAAAAACAGTAAACGTTCCTTGAAGTAGATAAAAGGGTCTACAGATCTTCTCAAGGGAAAAAGATAGTGTATCGAATTGAGAGAAAAATAAGATGCCTTGTTTTGTTCTTTGGTTATGTATTGCTATTACTTTGTGACACTGAATTAATGTTTAAAAGGCCGGATTTTACTCTCTTCTCTTTTTTAAGTTGCAAAATATCCAGCAATAGTTCTTGATGAAAATAAGGAAAATGTCTTGGGCAGATTTCAGAGCTGAAATTAACCCACAACCATTTAAGCAGTGGGGAAGATATATGTTAGAGAGTGAGTTTGGTTTCTCTGTTGTTTTTTTTTTTTTTTTTTTTTTTTTTTGGTTAATTGGTGAGAGGAAGAGAAATTCCATTAATAACCCAAGAACATTACAAAAGGGCCGACGTATTAACAGTGGTTTTATTAAAACCTTCTCATGAAAACCACATTGGAAAACTCTCAAGCAAGGAAAGAGTACCACACATGTAGCAGACTAACAAGAGAGTCCAGACAAAAAAAAACACAGAACAATCACCTCTTAAAACAAAACTACCCCACCAACAAACACAAACTAAGAAAACCCATCGAAAAAGCACACCAATGCCTCTCTAGTTCTGTCAAAGAAGGCCTCCTATGTAAACATAGTCATTTGTACAGCTCGAGAATTGTTCAGCATGCAATGGGCATAACCAAAAGAACACCAAAAACGAACAACCCACAAAAACAAAAACCAAAAAAACAAACTGAAGCAAAACGAACCCATCAAAGGAGCACACTAGGGATGGCAACGGGCCTGGTATAGCAATACCATCCCTGTCCCTACTCCCCATACCCGCCCTTATCCCCGGTTTGAATTTTCGGGGAATTCTCATCCCCGTCCCCATCAAGGGTTGGTATTCCAAACCCGGCCCGAATCCCCAGTTTTTAAAACAATTAAAAAAAATTATTCATGTTATGACACTTAAATTTCACCTTAAACTATCATTCAATTGAATTATAAAATTTCACTCAACTATTCAAAATCATCTCAATTTAATTTCACAGAGTTTCACCATTCTACAAAGCTTAGGATAACTTTTAATTGTTATGGCATTCATTGCAGAAGTAGATACTCATGTATAATGCATTTGATGACCAGATAACTACCATCTAACACATCAGAATGTTCATCATAGTCGAGCATGAAAACACCCAGATAATCAAGTGGGGATTCTTTGTTAGCAACCCATATTATTGGTGTATTTGGGATTGTGTTGTACCATATACCAAGGAAGTATTTGGTGGAATTTTCAAGTATTAAGAAGAGACATTCCAAAGTTTCATCATCTTACAAAGGTTAGGATAATTTTTTTGTTGTTATATTATATTATATAACATATTTATTAATTAAAAACAAATACATCACTTATTGGGCCGAGTTCGGGAATGGGGATAACAATGCCTTTCCCAACCTGTCTCCGATCGGGTATTTTTAAAAATCAGGGATCCCCATACTTACCCCCGTTTTTCCCCGAAATCTTCCCCCATTAGGGCAAGGAACCTAATGGAGACCCAACCCGACGGGGATTTCTACCATCCCTAGAGCACACCAACGCCTCTCAGATTTTGTCAAAGAAGACCTCATGTAAACATAGTCATATGTACAACGCGAGATTTGTTCAGCATACAATGGGCAGAACCAAAACAACACCATGACAAACAATCCACAAGAACAAAGCACAAATGAACAAACTTAAGCAATACGAGACCCATCGAAAAAGCACACCATCTCTCAGGTTCTGTCAAAGAAGACCTCTTATGTAAACATAGTCCTTTGCACAACGCCAGAACCTCTTATGTAAACATAGTCCTTTGCACAACGCCAGAGTTGTACAATATGCAATGGGTAAAAAACAAAGGAACACCAACACGTACCACCATGGAAACAAAACACAAAATTAAGAAGAACTACCTCGAGACCCAACTTACTCCCATACCAGCCTATTGTCCTAAAGAAGAAAACTTCAGGTTACTTAACATTCGTCGGATGTCAAGCCCACAAACGTTCCAACTGAGAATTATCAGGAGACCTTGGACACTCTTGTCAGCAGAGCCATTGGTACCAAATCGTCGATGGCTAGAAACATTGATGCCACCATCGATCATATGCTCTCCCACCATCAATCATATGCTCTCCCACCATCAATTCTAGCACACTTCCATTTCCCACCGTAGATCAAGATCTGAACAAAGGCCGCCGAAATACCAATCACTACAACCTTTTACCCGATCACTACTCCAACCTTTTACCCGATCACTACTCCAACCTTTTACCCGATGTGTAAGCAACTTAAGACTCCCAAGCGAGCACTCAATATTGTCGAGCCCCACTTCCCCATCAAGATCAAACAGCCCCATAGAAAAAACACACAAAAATATAAAGCCCAACCTTGTACATTGAGAACAGAAGGACACAAGCCCCATGGGAGGAAGACCTTGGGAAGGAGAGATTTCACTTCCTCAAATAACCTCCTCATTCTAGCCTTTCCGGGGTCTCCAATCTAAATGTAGACCTTAGGATGGAGAGCAACCAAACACAGAGCCCGTGAGCGAGGAAACCGGACGAGAAACATGAAGAGCCGACGCTGCCCTCCCCACAGAGAACAACGCAAAAACCACTAGGCCCAACACACCAAGAACCCAGAGAGACAATCAGAAGGGGCAGAGAGAGACGACACAGAAAATGGATCAAGAAAACTGGAGAAAACCCTAACCCTAGCCGTCAACAATTTTGGCTCTCCTCTCGTGAACGAGAGTGAAATTAACCCACCACCAATTAAGCAGTGGGGAAGATATATTTGGGAGTAGGTTCGGTTTCTCTAATTCCACGTAAATAGTTCAATTCCATAAATAATATAAGTTATGGGACTAGGATCAAACACGCACTGGCTGTAATTATAAAATTTAACTGGTACTTCATCCCAAAAAAGGTTGGTCAAGAGAATAAATAGCGAAAAAGTGCGCAGAATTAAGACAAATATTTCTTACATGAGATACTGCAGACCTTACAGGTCTAAAAGAATGGAAGCCAAGCCGGCTTGAAGCTATAAAATTCTCTATACATAATAAGTTCGCGAATCAGAATCAGTCTTACAAAATGAGGGGAAAACTGTTCGGGAACCAAAAGCAATCACATCAAAATTCAGCTGAACCAGGTGCCCGGGGAAAAGGGATAACATCTCTGATGTTCTCTATCCCAGTTACAAATTGTAAAAGTCTTTCGAAACCCAAACCAAAGCCCGCATGAGGAACTGGAGAAACAAGGAGAAGGGAAATTAAACATCAAATAATTTATCCACTCAGAATATAGAAGCTCAATCGATAAACTATATACTATCGACTACATCTCATGTTTTATTAACGTTCATTCTGGACGGATCATGTTAACTTAGACGACCTCCTAGTGATTTGTATGTATAAAATTATCCATAAATACTACCTTTGTTTTCTAAATTTGAGTGGGGTGAGAAAAGGGTGGGAGAGTGGGAACAGCAGCACTCTTAACTTTAAGTTCAGATTTTCAAGTTGCGTAGTAGCGCATATTCTCTCAGCATTCATTCAGCCACTAGAGTAATTTTTCAAGTTCAAAAAACAGAATTCCTCACCTGAACCGTAACGACGCAAATCAAGATACCACCAGTAGCTGTCCTTATTCAGCTTTGATTCATCCAACCTTTCTTCTAGATATTCAAGCCTCTCTTCTCTCTGGCTTCCACCAATAAGCTCGCCAACCTGACAAAAAAACAATCACAATTTACTAGCAAAAACAATACTATAAAACATCACTGACTAAATGGCACGATACATCACTGAATTGACACAAAAATTGACACAACATGGTCTGGTTTTGATGATAGAACTAAATACATTACAATGTAACCCTAAAGCCAAAGTATTAAATAAACCGAACCATGTTAGTCAGGTTATGTCTTATCATGTTTGCTTTTCTGTTTTATTTTGTGTTGTCTTAGTCAAAGCACAACCCAGAAACACGAATTGCCACTATAGACCTGCCTCAACAGGATTGCTGAACCGCAAACCTTTGGCATTCCAGAACATTCTCTTGTTATCTGTAATTCAACTAAGCATAGCGTCATACATGTGTGTATCTAATGTGGAGTTGAAAAGTATGCAAGACACAACCTAACAAAATCACTATACCCTCTAGAATAAATTTTAGACAGCAATAAAATTTTATTAATAGCTACAGGATAGCAATAATAGAAATGCAATGATATATTGCTAAAATTACCCGGGGAACCAACATATCCATAGCTGCAACAGTCTTCCCATCATCATTTCGCCGCATATAAAATGCTTTGATGTCCTGAAATAGGAATGTGTCTTGAATATCTTCAGAGAAGTAGTTCGATAAGTGGAATTAAATTTCATAATTAGTTTTTCCCTTCCATGATTATTCCAAAAAATAGGAAAAGATACAATGGAGGGGTTCATGCCTTCGGATAATCTCTGACAATTACAGGGCATCCGCTAAATGCCTTTTCAGTTAAATAACGTTCATGCTCACTCTGCAAATCACAACCCCACTTGACCTAAAAACAAGCATTGAATAGGAGTCAGAATGTAAAATGCAAAACACGGTGAAAGCCACATATTGAGAAAGAATAATACTATTGCCACGGATGTACCAGTATACAATGATGGAAATAAGCACCATCTTTTGTAACCAGTGGACAGTATATGAATACTGACAGTTTCACAGCAAGTATTAAAATAGAAAACGCTAAAAGATGAATGATGAGTATCTTCTGACTCACTGAACGTAAATCAACTAAGTTTCTT
Organism: Prunus avium; assembly: GCF_002207925.1. The sequence goes on along the minus strand of NW_018921704.1, from coordinate 356,161 downwards.
TTCCAAACTCAGAGTATGCTTAAAGGGGCATCATCGGTTATATATCATGAAACATCAGCCTGAGTCATAATGCTCACATGTCTAAAGCTGCCTATTATCAGAAGATCAGAAAGTGGCAATCCAGTGGGAGGGCATCTGTATTATACACGTTGATAAAATTAATGTCACTGTTATCTGATCTAAAAATAAGCAAGCAATGTTTTGGTTATGGGAGGATTTAAATATTAACAAAATCTTCTCCTGAAGCTCCACGGAGCAGTGATTATGATGAGGTCATATCACAATGCTTAGAAGAAGAATACTAAATACCATCCTTACATTACATACGCACTAGAACATAGTTGAATTAGATAAGAGGAAAGAACCAAAGATTATGGCAAACAATTAAGATTCCAGATAATTGTTTATCTTTTGAATTTGATAGAAGATTCCAGAGACCTTTTAATATCATGACAAGCATCAGAGGGAAACTTTTTTACAAGAACAGAGTTGGTAAAAAATGCTTTAAGTAGTTGGCCATACTGGGAATTCGAATTTCTTATTTGCTCTGAGAAGAAGTTCAACTGCATCAGTATAAGTCAACTGCACGAAGTCTTTGTCTGCCACATCCTGTTGATTGGACACACAGAGAGAGAGGTAAGAAAAATAATGAGGGGACAATAATAATTGGAATTTTGGAAAGCAGGGCATAGCTTAGTCGTCATATAAATAACCAATTCGGAAAAAGAACATAGAAAGAGGATTTAATTTATAGCATAGAGGATAAAGGACAAATTACGCCAAGAGCTCATACACTTAATCGATCTATGATTCCTTTCTCAATCCAAGTGTTAAAAAATTCCATGTCTTCCTTGCAATTTTCGAGGACGTGTCTCACCTTCAAGAATGGAAGTATATGTTACTCTAAAATCCAAAAATAACAATGTCACTTGACAATTCTAGCAAGTTGGTTGGTGAGTTTTCCAGAAAATGGTTTGATAATAGTGTTCATGAAAATAGTTTTGAAAGATAACATACTACGTACTGGAGATAGGCAGTTGCACAGGCCATGTCATCATTGAGATCAGCAAATGCAAGTTCCGGTTCAATCATCTTAACCAAGGCAGAAAAGGGAATTAAATTATAAGAAGAATACAACCCAACAAGCTAAATAAAGAAAGGAATGTGGAAAGAAAAAATAACTAAAACTTACCCAAAATTCAGCCAGGTGCCTGGAAGTGTTGGAATTTTCAGCCCGAAATGTGGGACCAAATGTATACACCTGGAAAACGATTCTTGGTTTTATCTTGGAAAGATACACTGATTGTAATCCGAATTTGGTACTAGAATGAGGACAAGCATGGGTGCATGAAAGAAAAAACATACATCAGAAAGAGCAGTAGCATAGGTTTCAGCATTGAGTTGGCCAGAGACAGTCAAGAACGCTGGCTTCCCGAAAAAATCCTGAGACCATAATATTAAAATCAAAACTCAAATGGAAGTCGCATAAAAATTTAACAAGAGGACCCACTAACTTTGGTCAATTCCAAATATTATTAAAACGGAAGTTTGCTACACAACCTCTTTCCTAGTTGTGCGATGTAAAAACCTCCCCATCCCAATGGTAAAGATCAAACTGTTAAAAGTTTTTTTTTTTTTTTTTTTAAGAATCAAACTGCTATATTTCAATCTGCATGTTGAACTATCCATGTGTCATTTACAGGTTTGGATCTCAATTTTTCCGTAAGTCCTGATTCATCCCCCCAGGAAAACACCATTTGGAGTTCCTTGAGATGCTAAATTTCTCTACTAGGAATTCAATGTTGGAGCTCATATAACAACTTAGTGGTGTATCAGAGCCATATAATTTGACAGTGTTAGTGAAGCCCAATTATCTCATTCATCACAATACATTTATTTGATTAGACAATATATCATATGAAGTCCAAATATGGTACAAAGGTGAAGTACCTCCGTTGGTGTGATGGGCAGGATGTTTTGAAATACCTAAACCCTAAATTAGAAATCATAATAGAAACCACCACTACATCGTTTTTTTTAATTAGAAGATTCAAAGATTTATATATGCCTAAGGGACTTTTCTTGTTTCCTTTTATCAATGGCAGAATGGCCAAGGGAACGGTAATAATAGTTAATAATATAAGAACATAATTGGTGTGCTGTTGCACTTGCTTTGTTATAACTTAGAAAGAAATTGGAAATGCATCCAACTCACTTGTGACCAATCAACTAGGCCATCCTTCAATCTTGGAATACCATCCACAGGAGAATGAGAGGCTTCTCTGGTGCTTGGAATCTGTTCATTGAACAAATAGAAGAGTTTATATAAGTACTACGCAACATACAGCAGATTTAAGAGCAATGACAACAATGGTACAAGACCAAAATGCACTACTAATCATTCTAAATGGCCTGAAATATAATATGGCATGACATCTTGCACAATGTGTTATCTTCAAGATGCTGAATGCCAATGTATCTTGGCTATGTGTCTCTGTGCAGGCACTAGGAAACAAGGAAACAATTAAGCAAGCCAACGAATACAGATTAAAAATAGAACATTGTCCGCTGGAAAAAGCACATATTATATGTATAAGTTAATATTCTCTTGCCACACAGTAATGGAACATAAGATGTTCATTTCGTTAGACTGTGAACCTGGCAAAATTCAGGAAAGAACCGTCCTAATCAATGGTCTAAAAAATCAGTGTGGCAGCATAAGCTTCTTATGTTGCCAGACTATCTGACAAGAGAACATTTCATGTATAATATATTGCAAAAATAAACCTGCAAATAGCATATAAGAGAAGCCAAAAAAGGAGTAAAAACTTAATAGAATTACAACTGGCATAGTGATACACATGCTGCAAACTGTTATATCAGAAACAGCAATGTTTTGAACAAAAATAATGAGACAACTTTTAAGGAACAGTGCTCACCAAAGTAGTCACACAGAATTGTTCGCCTGCTCCTTCACAATCTGAAGCAGTAATAATGGGACTTGAGACCCACACAAATCCATTTTCTTGGAAAAATGTGTGGGTAGCATATGCCAAAGCATTTCTCACTCTTGCGACCTAAAACCATCATGCAATTGAAAAATTAAGATAATTGATTTAGACATTGTAGATAGATCCACAGAGAAAATACTAAAAAGATGCACACATTATTGTTTGCCACGCTGAACTTCTGTCATACTTAATTAGGTAAGAAATGTCTCAAAGTAATGATGAATGAATACTTGTGTAAGTATGCCAATACAAAATATCTGAATACACGTGTAGATTAGTCCAGTTGACTTCAATATGCACTTATCCCGAAAAAAAAAATTCAACAGATTTACGCGCCCAACTGGAACAGCAAGTGAAGAATAAATGGTAGGTCTAGTGAGTAATTTTATTTTTTTTAAAGTTGGGTTTCAAAAAAATGAAATTGTGAATGATCTGGATCACTTAAACTTGAACTTCTATGCATGCTAAATCAAATTATATCAACTTAGGTCACCCATCAAATGTCAGCTTCACTCACTTTGAACTGAAAATTAGCTATCACCATTATCTCAATGCATTATTTATTGGCTTACTGATATTTATGGATTTAAGAGAAAATTCTAGGAATGCTAACCCAAAATTCAGGTGAGTATTGTCCTTATCCACATATGATCTCTCCATCTTCCTCCTCGCCTTCTCTTTTTTTATAAAAAACAAACAAACAAACAAACAAAAAAGCATCCATTGACAAGGTTCAATTTGCGATTCTCATCAGTTGGATATGCACGAATTTACTAAACCATGACATGTCTTAATCACTCGAGTAAGATTCATGCACCATAAGGCATATTCAAACAACCAAAATAATTAAGAAAGACATAAATGGAAGTCTGATTTCAACGCAATCAACAACGTAGGACTAAATCTATTTAAAAAGAGCAAATGGCAGCATATCCTGAAAATGACAAGTAAAAGAATTTTAAAAATAAAACATGAAAAAGATAAAATGATTGACAAAAAAATTAAAACAACAACAAATAGAACTAAATGGTTTATGTAACTATAGCGAATCAGTAGCAACAAAGATACAGAACCATACCGCACCAAAAGTATTTGTTCTTGGCCGAAGATGAGCTTTTGTTCTCAAAAATTCTCTACTGACCCTTTTCTTTTGGATGGGATATGAAGGATCACTCTTTCCAACCTACAAGACGAAGAGCACTCACGATTATTCCAATTCTTTTGTTGGGAACCTAGAAACTTGAAAGTCCAAAATAATGATTGATAAACTTTGTTGGTTTAGCACTACTCCTAAAAGCTTGAGCTGTTAGGATTAGGTCAACAAGTGTTTTATATTTTAACACCCCTCATATGTGGGCCCATCTCCACCATTAAAGCCCACCATGTGCAATTCAATTTAGATTGGGAGGATGTAATTTTAAGATTAGAGCTCAGTATTTCTTGCTCAGATACCATGAAAAACTTCACGAATTTACAAAACTGGATTATGAAAAGGGGTCCCCAATGTATTTATATATTGCACATTCCAGGCACCTGGCCAATGAGGGACTGTGCTAACACTCCCCCTCAGCACCAGGTACATAGACACTCAACTCTTCCCCCTCCGTGCAAGGCCGGAAACACAAATCAACTGATCTCTACAACAAACCTGCTCTGTACCATGATATACTCCATGGCGAACTCATGCTTGAAAATAAACTTACAAAGGAATGGTGCCCATGTCTTTATACACCACATCACACATCCCAAAAGTCCACAGGTGATGTGGGACTATACTAACAATGATAAGACCACGAATTCAGAACTCAAGCTTACATCTTGAGGCTTTGAATTCAAAAATGAAACTAATAAGTTCACACACAGGTCCCAAACATGGAAAAGTAGCCTTTAGATATCATGTGTTATGTACAGGCTTGAGGCAGAATGCTTCACTTATAGTTGATGAATTAAAATTCTAACCTTTTTTTTCCCACAAATGCTCATTTTTTTAGGGCACAGTCCCCACCCCTCAAGGCAGTGCATGCACAATGGGAACTAAACTGTAAACTATAGCAGATATGTCCAATAAATGTAGTAAGAGATTCCATTTTCAAGTAGTTACATGGTCTCAAACAAGCAAAGTTGCCACAACTGGAAAACAATGAAAAGAGGTAAACAGGAGTGGAGGAATGATAAAACCTATATCACATACCATCAAGATAGTTGTCAAGCTAGACATAGATGACAAGAAATACTAACCACAACAATTTTCTTGACCTTCAATTCCACTTTTTGCTTTGATCCTTGGCTGGCAGCTAATATCCCTTGCACCCATATTGAAGCACCAGTAGTGATCAAGCCAGATTCTACCTATCAATAAGCTCCATAGCTTGAAGTAAAGACACGACGATATGCCACAAATTCCACTAAATTATCAGGGAAACTAATATCTCAAGATAATTTTTTTACTCTAACAAAAAATAACTAACATAATAAACCCATATTATTATAGATATAAACCATGCAACCTAAATATAGACATATTCCACAATGTTAATATGAGAAGCAAGTTTCAGGCTGGCCCAAGAACTGGTGTGAAGTAAACTCATTTGCAAATACAAAAAACACAAGCACATAAGCAATGATCAGAAGAAGCACGCATTCTTCTACCAGTGATTAGTAAACAGTACCTGATCATAACCTTCAGCATCTAAACCCAATACACATTGCATGTTTGAGAGACACGAACCGTCATTAACCTAAAGATGCAAAATTTAACAACAAAAAGACTAAAATTATTAAACTAAAACTAAGAGATTAGGAAAATAATATGTATTCCAATTATATATTGATGCTATTACCTCAATGAATGTAACGCTACTTTGGACCCGAAGAGTCCGAACCCAACCCATAACCAACAAACTCTGGCCCAACCGTTCCAGCCCTTCGTCGGGCCCGCCTTTGATATCCACAACCTTCAGCTTCTTCCTGAACTCCCCAACTCTGTTGTTGCCGCTTTCCGGCCTCCAACTTTCGGCAATTTCCGGTTTCGTCCTCTCGGCGGCTCCTCCGCCGGAGTGGAGAGCTCCGGAGATGACGGTGCAGAAGGACCTCCGGTGAGGGACGGCTGGACCGGCGCCGGAGAACCGGGACGACCTGGGAAGAAATGACGGGAAAGTTGGCGGTTGTGGTTGTACTAGGGTTCGGGGGTAGAAGGAGAAGAACCGGAGGGTTGAGTAGGGGTTGAACCGGAGAGAAGGGGCTGGTGCTAAAGTGGCCATTTTCCCTTCGTTTTCAGTGGAGTGTGTAATTCTGAGTGGTGCTTTTGTTGGTTTTAATATCCACACGGCGCACGTGTCCTTATCAAATTTTAACACGCGTCCCTCTATTTAACATTACTTAAACCCCGAAATAACACCGTTAATTAACCCATAAAATTAGAAAAAACACAGAAAAAAATAAAAGGATTCCAGATGTTTATTTCTTTTTTGATTTCATACTATACAAATCATGTGTGAATTGTTTTACATTTTCTATTTTCTTGGGGAACAAGGTGTTGAATGTAGGGTTCAAAACTTCAGTGAAACTTTATATAATTGACTAAGATAAATAAAGACTAAATTATAATTATATATATATATATATATATAAATGGCTAAATTGTAGCAATGGTCCATGGACTAAGACCAAATTTTACTTTTTGTTCATCCCTCATATTGCTAAATTGTTACGGTGATACTTTAATTATGCCTCCCCCAATTTCTTCTTCCCCCATCCACCCAGATTTCTTGAATTAATTGAGAAAATGAGACAATCATCACCATTATGGAGTATATGAGTAAAATGCATGATCAAGGGTTTAACCTTGATGTAGCTGCATATGGGGTGGTTATCTCATGCCTCTGTAAAAACAGAAGATTAGATAAAGCAATTCAATTTATTGAAGATATGAGTGTTGGCGAGTCATTACTTAGTTAGGATTTTGGTTCCTTATTTCATTAGAATTTTGGTTACTTACCAATTATTATTTAGTCCTATTGTAATAGAGATTTATTTCCTATTGTAATTTAGATATATTTCCTATTTTATTTAGGGTTAACACATCTTTGTACTTGTATAAATACCTCCGTATTGGAGAAGAATAAGAATATGAGCGTACCTGAGCATAACTAAATATTTACCCTACTTTGTTTGACATGGCATCAGAGCCAACTTTTCTGGTGACCCGTGTGTTGTGCTCACCCGTGTTCTAGCCTCATATTTTTTCCTACCGATGCCCTGTGTGCCCTCCTGGGTTTGTGTGTTGTGTCACTGTGTTCGTGTCATTCCTGTCTTCTTGCATCTACCGTATTTGTGTATTTGTTATGCTCCGCTGTGTTCCCCTGTGATAACCTCTGCCAAATTGAGAGTCGTTGGCACTCCTCATTCCTAACCCATCATGGGTCTTCATCTTGTATAGTCCCCATCTTTTGTTCATCCTCTCATATGTGTTTTCACCGCACCTAGCCTTCACATGCTTCTTTGCTACTATTCCAAATTTTTTATTTTTTCATCTTTGTATGCCAGATGGTCTTTCTTGATGTCTCAGCTTCTCTATCTTTGAAACTTCATAACAAGTCTCTTTACTCCGTGAGCCTCGTCACCGCTCACTGAGCCATTGCTTTACTCCGTGAGCCTCGTCACCACTCACCGAGCCGTTGCTTTCCTCCGCGAGCCTCGTCAACCCTCACCGAGCCATATCTGCCGTGATTTCTGCCTCTGTGTTACAAACTTGGTATCACATCCCAAGTCAAGCTTCCAATTAAGTTTCCAGGCCCGTCTGGCATCTACAATCCCATACCATACTAGTCTAAAACCAATTCATTCAAAGTTATCCCGGCCAATCCACACTGTCGTTGTTTCCTTTGCACAGCTACTTACTCTCTCTGTGTTGCCGGCATTGTCCCGGCTTCTTGTCTTACCCATATCCTTCATGCCACTCTGTCCTACCGTCATTTATCCATCCTTTGGCTCTCCGGCATCTGCCTCTCATCATTGATGGGCCACTTATCTCTGCCGACACCAAACAGCACCGTTATTTCTATGTTTTGAGTTCCCATTTTGTGTTTCGCCCTTGGCTCTACTGTGCTCTGATTTCTCTTATATCAGAGACTATTTCTCTCTTTCTTTGGTCTCATGTGCTTTGTTTTTCAAATATCTATCTTCTTTACACCCGTGCCTTCCCCTGTCTATTTTCCCTTAATAAGTCATTATATTCTCCCAGTCTATCATGTGATCTGTGTCTTCCTACTCTCTCTCTCTCTCTCTCTCTCTCTCTCTCTCTCTCTCCATTTTCTATTCTATTCTTTATATTTGCACTTGTCTGGAGTCTATCTAACACTTGTCTCTGCAGCTTGCTCCCGCCATTGTTTCTATTCCTCCTTTTATTCTTTTAGTAATTGTTTGTGTTGGTTCCCATCCCTTATTTTATTTGTTTGTAAGGGTTTCTGTCTTCACTTCTATGTTTCTCTCGATCTTTGCATGCATGCCTCCAAAACTTTCTGACCCATTGTGTCCTTTTTCCTTTGTGTTTCTTGTCTATGCCCAATGGCTGGTGTTTGTTGTGTTCTTTGTTGGAGATTCAAAATATTTTTCCAAAGTTCATTTGAATATTAAACATGCATTTAATCAAATTAATCGCAGCGGAAGTCTAAGGTGGTTGTTTAAATCCAAAAACAAAACTTCTTCCAAGTATCTTAAGCCATGAACATTGATATGTTTTTCATAAATGAAAATTCAAGAGAAAGGATAAGATCTAATTACCCTTGAAGCAATTATATGAACCAATTTGTGTTTGGTCTTCTCTTGATGATTTCCTCTTTGTTGATCTCCTCTTTGATCTTTGATCTTTGCACCTTGATCTTTCTCCTCCATGTGAGCCACAAAAGTATATGGCCTCTAAGTCTCCACACCAATGGAACCTTGAGATGAGAATAAGTATCTTGAGAATACTTGGATGCTAGTGCAAGATTCTCAAGATTGGTTTCAATCTAAACCACTTTGAAAAATGAAAGTATTTCACTCTTGAAAACTCTCCTTTTTCTCTCTTTGATCTCCCAAACCTATTTGGTTGATGTTGGATTGTGTTTGTGTGTTAATGAGCTTATAGAAACAATTCCCATACACAT
>NW_018921704.1:313355-344025 GCF_002207925.1 Prunus avium | reverse complement strand
CCTCTTGCGATTTCTCACCCATATTTCTTCTCCCTAACACCAATTTCTTCCCCTACTCATATTTTTTCTAAACTTGGCAATATTGTACACGACCCGTTAACATGACACGAATTCGCACGAAAAATTCAATATTCGGGTATGAGTTATCGTGTCATGTTGATATTGTGTTGACCCGTTAGCCACCCGTTAAGCTATCGTGTTGTGTTATGTCGTGTTAATTCGCGAATACTCATTAACCCGTTAAGCTCCGGGACATTTTTGTAAATTTATCTCTTTCTTTTTTTAGTTTTATTTTTTCTTCTTCTCTTTCTTCTCTTTTGTCTCTTCCTCCCCCATTTCCCCGATTCTCTCAGTACTCTCTCTCTCTCTCTCTCTCTCTCTCTCTCTGTCTCTCTCTCTCTCAAAACCCAGCAACCTTTGAGCTTTCTTCTTCTCTCAACTTGAAAGTCTTAAGCAGCCACTACACCACCCAACCACCATGAGACATCCCAGCCATCTTCCCCTTTGTCTCCCTCCCTCACCGATCGATCCCGCCTATTCTTTCACCTTCTCCGATGACTCTTCCTCCTCCACTCCCACCATCTTCGCTGTCCAAACCTTTGAGGGCCACTCGCAGGGCATCTCCAATCTCACCTTCAAGCTCGTCTATGGACTGTTCTGAATTTTTTTTTTTTGGTTATGCACTGGTTGATTTTTTAATTGTTTAAAATTTATGTTTTTGTTTTTATTTTTTTATTCTTAACAGATTATCATATCGTGTCGTGTCATGTGATTCACAAATTGTAACGAGTCTTGTTCGTGTTTGACATTTTCAACTCGTTTTCTTATCGTGTCAACCCGTTAAGAAAAGCGATTAACACGAAAACGACACGAACACTGAAAAAAAACACGAATGCCAGGTCTAATTTTTTCCCAACCCCGATTTCTATCCCCCACACCCATAACATGAGATCTTGAAAGGGGAATCAAAAAGGAAACCAAACAATAAAATAAAGAAAAGAAATTTTAAAAAAACATGAGAATAAATCTGGATTTTAAAAAGGCAAATCCTCCAACAGACCTTCTTCAAATCTAATTTAAAAAGACAAATCTGTATTAAAATCACATGAGATGCTGATATGGCTGTGTCTGTTCAATCCAGCACATGAAAAGATAAATATGCCCTAATTTTTAACGGAAAAGTTGACTGAGATGACGAAAAGGACGATTTCTGAAAGTGGAGGCATAATTAAAGTACCACCGTAACAATTTAGTAATATGAGGGATGAAAAGTAAAGTTTGGTCTTATCCAGGGACCATTGTTACAATTTTGCCTATATCTATATAAAGCAAAAGGCAGAGAACGGTGAAACATTCAAAATACCAGAAAATACCCTTAGTTAATTCAAACATTAAGAATTGAAATTATTAATTAAATGAGGATAATATGGTAAATTCTCATTTTTTTTCATATTAAAAAATAAAATTAAAAACAAAATCAGATAATAGGTTATACTTTTATGGAACATAACTACCCATGTTATCTTTTCTTAATTCTAAAAATAAAAAAGAAAACCAATTGGCACATGCGTTAAATAGAGAGAGAGAGAGAGAGAGAGAGAGAGAGAGAGAGAGAGAGAGAGAGAGAGAGAGAGAGAGAGAGAGAGAGAGAGAGAGAGAGAGAGAGAGAGAGAGAGAGAGAGAGAGAGAGAGAGAGAGAGAGAGAGTGTTGTTAAACGAACCCTAAAATTAACTGAGTACACCCTACTACCAAAGTATTTATTGAATTACTAATTTACTCTAATATAAAATGACCAAAAATGATATGTTGAATTATGAAACAAATATAATTTGGGTTAACTGTTGATTTACCCCCTGAACTTATACGTTATTTTCAATTTGCACCCTCAACTTTTTTTTTCTGGAAAATTGACTACACGAACTAATTTTTATTTCCAATTTCCCCCTTACCGTCTAAATCTCAACATTTCTTCTAATTTGCCGTTAAATATGAGGGCAAAGTGGTCATTTTACATGTTAAAATAGTATGAAATCTTAAATAAATAAATAAATTATTTTAATAAACAGAGTGGCCCACCCATGCCTTCCATTTGTTGTAATTAAAAAAACAAAGGGGAGGTGGTGAGAGAGAGAGAGAGAGAGAGAGAGAGAGAGAGCAGACCAGAGGGGGTGTGGAGGTGGGACATGAATGGCGATGACATTGTCACCAGGCTCCACCACTTTGACGAGTGCCCACGTCAACAGCTCCTTGCTATGTGAATCTAACTTCACCCCCACCACCACCGTCTTCCCACCAACACCACCATCACCTTCTCTAGTCAACAACTTCATTTCACCACCGGCTGCCTTCGTCCGACGTCGTTTCTTTCCCAGAGAAATCAGTCACTCCAATGGCACTGGTGTTTGTTAGTTTGTATGTTCTGTTGAGAATTGGAAACTGGAAATTGGGAAATCAAATCCTGGTTAGTTGGTAGGTGGCTTGCAATGGTGGCCATGGGGAATGGGGGAGAAGGAAATGGGTGGTTGTAGGCTTGGGTTCTGGATTCATGGGGAAGGGAGGGGTGGGGATGTGTGGGTGTGTGGGTGTGTGGGTGTGTGGGTTCTAGGACTAGGGTGGGGGGATTCGTCTAGAGTGAAGGGTGGAGGTCATAGAGGAATGGGGGAATGGAAGGAGAAGAAAACCGCAGGGGGTGGGTGGGTGAGTAGGTCCCTAGGGTTTATTTTTCTTCTTGTTCTTGTTCTTTTTTTTTTCTTTTCCGGTTTTCTTTTTCTTTAATTTTTTCAAAAAGAATATTAAAAAATTGTATCTAAAATGACTGGAAAAGTATAAACAAGACTGGATATAATTTGATCATTATGAGCAAATCCAAAATCTTTGTAGACAGAGCCAGTCATTAGTTCTCAACTGTGGGGGTCTAATGATTTGACAAACTATTGGATGACATATTGTTGATTTAGACGGTAGGGGGGAATTAGCAATAAAAATTAGTTCGTGTACTCAATTTTCTAAAAAAAAAGGTGAGGGTGCAAATTGAAAGTAGCGTACAAGTTCAGGGGTAAATCAACAGTGAACCCATATAATTTTAATAAGTACACCCTACTCACCATATTCAACCCTAATCAAATGTAGAAAAGTTTTCGTATTGCTTAATTTGATTTTTACCACTAATATTTCTAGCCAAAATGCGCATTTGATTGCCATGTTTCTACATCTCATTATATTTCGTATTCCCTTTGAGTTGTTATGTTCGGTTAAAATTATGTAAATTCGATTACAAGCCCAAATTTTGCTTTCTGTAAAAAATTAACATTGGGAATTAGACAAACATCACAATCACCCTTAAGTTGAAAGAAAATTTAGACCCAAAAAGAAACATTCAACCAAAAGAAAAAGAGACATGTTCATCCTTTGATGGGGCAATAAACTGCTTTTCCTTGACTGTGAATGAAATATTTTCATGGTTTAATTACATTCTCTGTTAGTTGTTACCCTGTGATGAATTCATGTTATGAAATTAAACCACTTTAATTATTTTTGTTTCTATGTATAAGAGAGTATTGCTACATAAAATAATTTCCAAATCTTCTTGGGCGATTGATTTTCCATGTTAATTTGCACCATGGGTTTTATGACTTGTGAATATGAACACTCTGGCATGTTACCACTTTGGCATGAACTGTAGCAGATAGCTCTTTTTTCTTTGTTTTTTACTTGCCCTATTGATTATTAAAATTATGCAGATTTGCAAATTGGGTTACTTTTGAAATTTTGGAATCAACTTGAAAGTTTATTGATGAACATAACCAAACACAAACGCCTTGTTTGTTGGTTTTAGTGCGTCAACATGATTAATTAAGAATATGTTGTTTGGAACTATCATTATCATAAGCATAGCAATTGATTTTGTTAATAATCTGAACTTAGGCACGAATTCATGTAAAAAGAGAAACATGGTTTAGAATTGATATTAGGGTGTACTTAGTTAATTTTACATTTTGATTAAAATATTATTGTGTACTTAAATCATAAGATGTACTCAGTTAATTTTAGGGTTCATTTAACAGCACTCTACATTTATATGACATTAAAAAGATGTACAGTAAGAGAAAAGGTCCTCAAAATAAGATGGAAAGTAAGAACATTTTACAAGTTGATCATTCTACCTGTATTAGTAGGGTTCGCCTTTCTCATGCACAAGTTGATCCCAGTTCTTAGCCTTCAAGAATTAATGAAACAACACTTGCCTAAGCAAGAGGTAGCTGATTTAACTTCAAAATCAAGAAAACTATAAACATGGTGTGATTATCAAATTACTCACAAATCAATCAGTCAGTTGCATACATTTCTAAACAAACCCAAGAGTTCAACTAAATCCAAGCAATAAATCCTGTCAGAAAATTTAAAAAATGGAGAAGCAGAGTGTGCAAAAATATTAGGACCATTTCTCACCCAAAAGAAAAAGCTTTGTTGGAAGCAAACTGTATATAAGGGGTTCCAAAATAATGTTAATCTTCGATGTGGGACAACTAATAGCTTCGGCCACCGCTATTTCTAAAACGCTGCGCAAAGTACGTGGTCTTTTATGTGCAACTTAGAGTTAGAGGTATTTTTAACCAATTTTAAATGTTTTCTTCTTTTTTAATCACATATTTTGTTCTCTTTTCTCTCATGGAAATTGTGATATGTTGTTTTTGAAATTTTGATCTTTTTGCTGTTTTCAAGTTTCTCTTTAGATTTCATAAGGTCTCTCTTTACTTTCCTTTTTATTTCCATTGAAATTCTATGAAATAATAATATTTGCACAGGGCATTTCTTCTTTTCTTACATAATTCGTTACGTTTCCTTGTTTTTTATCTTATATAATAATTATTTTTTTCTTTCTAAAAACACTTCTTTGTTGCTTCTTTAAGACTGGTTTAAGACGCCATTGAAATTCTATGAAATAATAATATTTGCACAGGGCATTTCTTCTTTTCTTACATAATTCGTTACGTTTCCTTGTTTTTATCTTATATAATAATTATTTTTTTCTTTCTAAAAACACTTCTTTGTTGCTTCTTTAAGACTGGTTTAAGACTGGTTTGGGGGATTTGTTGATTGATGACATTGTAGAGGTTTTTTAGGCCTGAAACATTTGTTTCTCAAACATTTAATTAATGTGAACGAATCAGGCCAAGTACATTACAACAAAAGGTAAAAGAAAGAAAGAAGAATGCATCAGGCTTCCATGCCAACTTTGTTCCTGTGCTCTGCCGGCTTGAACTTATTTGGACTCCTAGCAAAAACATCCGCACCAGGAATGCACACATCCAAAGAATTTTCAGCTGTTCCCATTCTGCCATTAAGGTTTTATCAAAGAAGAAAAAATATCCCAAATGCAGGTAAAATCGACACCGTTTTGTCGTGGATAGTAGTGAAAGGGCAGAACAAAATAGAGCTATGCTATTCCATAAGATTGCTATTTTATTATTGAATCAAAACAAAGAAAGGTTGTCAGTCTCAGATGCAATGAAAAATTTTGCATGAGTGCAAGGATTCTATTCAATTTACGATTGAAACATCTCATAAAGAAACACTAACAGAGCATATACAAGAACAAAAAACTTATGTCCAGCTAAGCAGCAGATCTACCAAGAGGCAAGTATCCAAACTGATCCCACAAGCTACTTCATCTTTCTAAGCGTGTTTACGTAGGTGTAACTGGAAAATCCTACAAACAGTTTGCGGAACCTGCAGATATAAAACGCAAATCTATTCATTTGACTATCTTATTACTTGGATTGCATTTGGTTGATGAAAGCTGAAGAAGATTCACAAGTAAAATAAAGGGAAAAAAAAAAAGGAAAACGTAGGTTGAGATCTCACAGCAAAAAAATGGTTCACAACTATTTTCAATGGATAAAAAGTAGAAAGCATACCAAACCCATTGGCTTGAATGTTGTGCCATCGCCCGGAAGCTCTTTCTAGGCTGCTCATTCAACAAGCAATGCAGCACTTCATGTGAGCATTGCATGGGATATAAACTGGACAGCCATATATCCACCGGACCGCTATACTTGCGGAATATGTTGGTACTAACCTGAGAAAAATAAATAGGGCAGCAAAAGAAAAGTTAAAATCACTGGTTTAACAGAAAATATGCTTGATATGTGCTACTGTATTAACTAGCATTAGAGTAAAGGATGCAATATGTAAAGTTATCATCCCATCCAATAAAACATTTAACCAAAACAAGACATTATTGTATAAAAACTTAGGTGACATATGAGAACAAATCAGAATCTCAAGATACTTGCTGATTATAGACAGTATAAAGAACTTGTCAATCATTAGAATTGGGCAGAATCAAATTGATGCCATAGATTTCAAATGAAAGAAAAAAGAAATCTAATGAAGAGAGAACATACAAGTTCCCAAGCTTCAATTTTCCTTTGTGACGATGCATGTAAGAGCTTCCTGCTTAGAGTACAACACAAAAAAACATTAAATCTAAATAGACTTTGCCAAACTTTAGCGTGCCAATGCCATAGTAAACAGATAAAACCACAAATTGGCCATCCTGAAAATGTACATGCACCAAAATAGGAAAGACAATAGGTACTTTCGAATTCATTCAAGGCAGGCAGATCAGTATCTTATTCTATGCAGTCACAGTAGTGTGAGAATTTGCAGGATAAGTCTCATCACTTGACTACTCTCTTAAATGTTGCACAACAGACCTAGGTGGAAAACCTTTTTTATTGAGAAACTTCAGTTTGGGCTGATTGTATATGCACCAAACCAGGCTAAATAATATCTCACAGCCAAAAGAAGAGGCTTAATCCTTTCAATTAATTACCTTTGGAAATACAAAAAACAGAAAATATGATTAAAATTCAGAGTGAGTTTAAGATGCTTCAACTAGTTTTCATATCCTATGTATTCATAATTACTAGATAACCTGATCGTTTCCTTTCTTTTTTTTTTTCCTTTTTTTTGCCTCGAACCTTAACAGCTAGCATTAAACCAAATAAGTCCAATATATTGGTAGTAAATAAAGGTCAACAGTAATATGAAAACATAATAGCCAACTGAATATCATAGATAAACCTCCAGATCTTAATTAAACCAAGTTAATAAAATATGGAAAATTTACTCATAGTTTCTACCAACCAAATAATGGTACCATGTTTAAAAGAATCAAAACAGCTACTTCCAACTCTCCTACTTTCTTTCTAGGCACGTAAGAAGTCAAAATTAAGTGGTAAATATCTAAGGTTTAAAAGATAAAGGGTAGAAAGACGGACCGTCAAGAGAATATATTCATGTGACATGAAGAGTCGTTAAAAGTCTTTTTTTTTTTTTTCGTAACATTTATTTCCATGCCATAAATATCTAACATATGTAGGCATTTATATAACAGGAATTTCCTTCTAATTTTAAAAATATTGATAAAATGTGATTGAAAAATGGAGCTTAACTTACATTACCCCATAATGCACGTCACAGTGGTTACAATGGCCCGAAACTCCATAATTGTCAAAAGTAATTATCTGATAAAGCCCATGTGAAATTGATGTTAGAAGTGGGAGATAAGATTGAACCATAAGAGCAGGCATTACTTTATACAAAACCAGTAATCCATCAAATGATGCTTATCACATCACCACAAAAAGACAACATAAGTAGTAATAAATTTCAGTAGTCCAGAAACTACAATAGCAGGTGAAGGTATAAAGCAAACTATTAGGTCTGAAGGATTATCTTACCAAATCAATGCCATAACTGTTAATTTCCTCTTCAATAATCAATGCCAATATGTTATGGTTCCAAACTTCGCCAAAACCATCCTAAAGATTGAAGATTGTGTTATAGATGCCTCAAGATACTATTAGGAATGATACTAATTCAATAGTTGAGTAGAACCTGGAGATCTGGATGGTCCAGAACCTTCACTTGTTGATGTGGAACCTGCATATCCAATTTCACATGTTATGAAGTCTAAATGAATGTTCTGGTGAAAATACGTCATAATGTGTCATAGATAACAAAAGAACATAAGTTCCGCAAGCAACAACACTTAATAGGATTTTCAGAATTGGATAAAATAAAGTTAACAACACTAAAATCACTTTAGTACTGGACCCCCACACGTGTGTAGACGCTTAAATTTTGGGTCACAACATTAAACAAAGTGAATTTTAAAGCCTCAACTCTTTTGTTCCAGATTGCATATCACCTTGAGGATTGCAGAAGCCTGGTAGAGCTCTTCTTTTCTGGTAATTCCTTTACCATCTGCATCACCTGCACAACAGACAAAACTGAATTCATTAAAAAAAAAATACTAGGAAGTTATAAGGGCAAAGATTAACAATTTACGAGACATAATTCAATCTGTACCACCAAAACTACTCTTAAGGAAGTTACATAACAATAAGTTACAATAAGTAGTGTAAAGGCTGAAACTACTGTGACACAGTTGGATGTGAAACCAACGGAAATATCTGGAGGGAAATTCTTATCCCATCCAAAGAACTGGTATGCCGTTATTCTAGATACATTAATGGATGGAGAAACAACCCTTGCATAAATTGGTACTCGACTGCATTCTAAGTGTAAGGGTGACTATAAGTCTATAATACACATACTTATTATATGTTCACTTAGTTTATTAGTAACCTTTACTAAAAAATTTATACATCCATTTTGGGTAAACACAACCCATGTATCAGTTATTAACATCAATTTTTTGTTTTTTTTTCATCAGGCTTCATTATCCCTAAAAAATTTCAAAGCAGTTAAGAAAAGATTGTTAAAATAAGACAATTGTCAAAACCAATTTAATAGAGTTAAATAGTTTTCATAACAAATGACGACCTCAGCCTTACTGTATATATCTACAAGTTTGTCTGTTGTCATATTATCTAATAGACCTCTATTTATAGTTTAGTGTTGTGCTTACGTAAAATTGATCCATCCTACTTCAAGGGACTGTTAAGAGAAACAGTCTGTCCACCACATTCCAAATTTGTGAACAAGTTTATGGTACAAGCTACATGGAGATTAATAAATGAAAAAAGGGAAAAGATAAACAAGCCAGTACATACCAATTTAAAAAAGGCAGAGACAAAGTTGTATATAGATGAGAGTGTGTTACCAATTGACAAGCAAAGAATGTGAATATTATGCCCTCTCGTGGTGAGATAGTTTATGGTTGGAGTAAAGAACCTGCAGAAATGCAATGGGCGGTTTGAACACAACATAAATACAGAACCTCGATGTAACATTTTATACAATTTGGCCAAAAAGAAGCAGATCTTGTCATCAAAACATATAAGGGAGATTCACTAATATACCCAATATAGGAGCCCAAATTATAAAAATACCCTATATGAAATGGACTTTAGAAACACACCCAAAACCCATTTATAACATAACAAAAAGGCTTTTAACTTCTTTTAAATTACAAAACTGCCATTGATTTGTCAAAACAAACCCAACCCCAAAACATATAAACAAGCCCAAAATACTCAATAGGACATCAAAGTAATTTAATAATCAAAATTAAATTCAATATGGCCAATTGTCATTTTTTTGGGTTTGTTTATAGAAATTAAATGGTGTAGGGTTTATTTATAGTTTTAGTACTAAGAATGGGTATTTGACTAAATATCTAAACATATAAAACAGTCACACAAGGGCACAACTATTCAAACAAATGAAAGTACGCCATGAGACAATCAGTAAGTAGTTCTAGATTCCAACACCTACATTTCCTTTTTGGGCCACTTAGTCTTGTTAATTATCATGGAACAATATTGAAGTAAATTCAAACATCAACATAGAAGGGCTCAGAGGCGAGCTGATATTTATGCGACCAGGATAAATTCTGCCTCAAACCCATCCAACATTCAAGAAGCACCAACACAAACTAACAGCTCAAAAACTCGTCTGAAATCGGCTACAACTGAAGCCATTATTAGAGCCAAAGAAATGATAATCAATTTTTTACAGTTATGCTTACATGGACTCATCATCTGGGTGGGCAACAACCAGCAAAACATTTCTCTTGTTGATACTGCCACCTGATTCAATAAATACAGTGTACTTAACCAGTATGCATAAAAAGAATGCGGCAAAATAAGCAAGCTCGGGCAGAGTGGCAGACTACCCACCATCTTTCAAATTATTCAAGAAAGTACCCTTCGGAGGTGAATATGAGCCATGCAGAATTTTGCATAAAGAAGCTACCCATAGTACAATCACAGAAGAAATAATCAAGAACCATGCCATCCGGCATGCACCTGCAGACAATGATAAATTGATAATCAATTCATCAAGTCAAACAACCTCCAAACTCAAGAATGGAACAAACCCAGTAAACCAAAAGGAAAAGAAAATAAAAACTTGGACACAATTCATTGTTTTTGTTCTGCAACATATTCGATAGACACTCCCAATGCTAAAAGCCGCGGCATATACTTTTAAGTAAAAATTAAACATTCACTTACAACTAACCAAACACAAAGTGTATGATAGGTTCAAGAAAGACTCAGAAATCAATAGCACCGAGAAACCCAACAAACCCATAATGGCTCTCCAATCAATAAAATGAAACATAAATGATACTGAAAAGAATAACGAGACAAATTGGAAACTTAGGCTGCATTTGCTTCATGATCCAAATTTTCCTATTCAAAAACTTTGTATTCTTACGTTTTGAACAATCTGAATTTTTTTTTAACTGTATCTGAACATTGTTTCCGAAATTTGAAAGACAATGAAAGCATATTTGGTTTGCATTGAATCTCACTCAAACCTTTCATCAAACATCATCAAGGCAAAACTTTTGCCCAAACCACTGACTGCTCCTCAACAGTCGAATGCGAATAAAAGAAAACGATAAAGAAGGAGACAAGGAACGGAGGAGTTAAGTGGAGGAGCCCTTACCTGGATTAGTAATCTCTTTCTGTTTTGCCGGAAAAAATTTCCCAGAAAGTTTTAAGCTTGACGACTCTTCTTAACATTAAAAAAAGGAGCCAATATATATAATAGACTTGGCAAAGAAAAATAAAAACAAAAAACCAGACACCACGTGTCGAAAACCCATATGCCCGGAGCATCATCGTCTCCTTACCCTTCTGCCTTGACAGTTTCACAGTTCCTTTAACAGACAAAACACCAAAAACCCTAAACAGTCAACCATTCCCTACAGGCAAGACCACAGAATTAAACCATGGACCAACAACATCAACTGCTCCTTGCTCAACAACAACAGCTGCTTTATCAACAGTTCCAAGCTCTTCAACAACAACAAGGTTTTATTGCATACCAATCAAACCAAGCTTTCTGCTTTCGTTTTCAACACCCACAAAAACAACAATACCACCAGCAGCAACAAGGTTATTACCAATCGAACTATACCAATGTCTACCAGCAGCTGCTGCAGCAACAACAACCTTATCCACCACAACCTGTCCAACTTTCTCAATCACAACTAGTCCAGCCACCTGGGATTCCGGGGCTGGAGGCTGTGCTGTCTCGACTGGCGCAATTTTCAGGGTCCAGAGTGGGAGCAGTGGCAGAGAGGCCTTTGTATCAACCGGTACAATGTTTTGCTTTTGATTGATTGGACTGGTGGCATTGTCATCGAATTGCTTTTGATTGTTTGTTTTATGTATCTGCTTGACAAAAATGAGTTGGGTTTTTTCGGCTTCACTTATCTGATCCATTTTTGTATTTGGAACCCCATTATATACATAAACATATATATACATATATAAGGTACAAACCAGGAAGGATAATCTTTTGCGTGAAATGGTTGGTTCTTCTGTCCTTCTATTTCTCTGGTGGTTTAAACCAGGAAGGACAAAGATTTTGTGATCATGGAGACTTGGAAATAAGTAGTAAGGGAAGGATATCTTTTGGACTTTCTGGCTTAAGTAAAATACCCTTTCCTTATAGGTTCAGATTTTACATATTCTATATTAAAGAAACTCCTATCAGTACTTTTGGAAGGGGGTTGTAATTATCAGGACATCATTTACATTAACAACATGTTCTGGAATCAAACACTAGGGGGTTTTCCTTTTCAAAATTTTGAGATGTGTTTTCAATATTTTTGTTTACTTGCTTTGAAACACAGCTCATTGTGTTTGGTTTGGGAGCTTGGATGATAAGACACTAATGAACTATGTGGCGCAAGATGACCATAATGTAGTTGCTTCTGCAAACTCAACGATGTATTATTTACTCCTGTCACCATCCTCTTCCAAATCTCTTACGAGTTCTATGGTTGAAACAATAAAATACTTGTAGAGAATCTTTATAAACTGAAAATAGGTGCAGATACATGAACCAAAGGAGTATTTGTTTGATGTTTGGGTGATCTGAACTATTCTAACTTCTTTTCTTGCTCAAATATGCACAATTAAGCCACTGGAGATGGTGCGGGTACTACCCCTATTAATTTAAATGACCTGCAACTTTGTATGCAGAGTGAAGAATTATCGCCACTCAATTCACATAATGATATGTAGGAAACTTTTGTGCAAAGAGAACATGGCAGATTTGTTGGTTTGTTTTAGACTATATGTTCGATTGGCTTCCTGAATTTTGTTTGTCTGGTTCCTGTTGATTAAGTTTTTAAGTTCATCTAGATGTTTTGTAAAACTCTCTGGTGGGTATCTACTCCTCAATGTTGCCAAATTATCATTTTTGTCTCACTGTACTTTTTCTGAAATCCCTTATGTTGGTTTTGGGTATATGTATTATTAGCAGAAGGTAGAAGCAAATTTATGGTTTTGATGTCATCTGACTTCTTTTGAAGTTGAGGCTGTTTTTGCTATGTATCTTGCTCTTTTCTGAAGGGTTTGGAGCGATGTATTGGCTAATGTATTTGGTGCTCTAAGTCACAAAAGGTCCTTTCTGATTGCAAACCCTGTGGGTCAGTTTGAAATATTGATATTCTAAGTTGCAGAGGGTTTTTTAAGATTGCAAACATCATTGCTCTTTTTCATTTGGCTTGTATCCAGCTTTCTACGTTCTTATTCTTTCAAGATTTAATATTCAGGTTGGTCAGCCTCCATACAGGAGTAGTGGTGAAAGGGGTGGTGAGCCATTCAAAGGACACCAAGGAAATTTTGGCTACAACCACCTGAGACCTGGTGGAGCTGGCCCATCTTTCATTGGAAGACCACATGGTTATGGTAGTGGTGGCCCTAAGCATTTCTCACAACATGGTTTCCCTTCAACATCTTCGCATCCAGAATCTTCAGTTGCTCCAGCAACACTTCCACCTGAGAAATCAGAATCAGCGTCGGCACTTAAAACAGAAGTTCCAAACAAAACAAAAGTTCGGAACAACCAAAGTCCCCAGGTTGCTTGGTGTGAAATTTGTAAGGCCACATGCAATAGTTTGGAAATTCTTGAGAATCACAAGAATGGAAAGCGACATAAGAAGAACATGAAGAATATGGAAAATATGAAAAATGCTATCAGATCAGGGGATGAATTACAGGGCCAACAGAATCGTACATCTAATTCAAATCTGGAAGTGTCTCATGATGGTGAACAGAACAAACCAACCGAAAATTTACCCGCTGAAGCTGTTATCCATGTAAAATCTGCGGAAACTGAACAGCAAAATAATATCCCGGGGCAGCAGCATGGTCCAAAGCGCAAGAAGAAGCACAAGATTACTTCTGAAACTGAAACTAAGATTGTTATTCCGCTAATCTGTGATATATGCAACGTCAAGTGTGATAGGCAGGGGGTTTTTTACCACCATCTTTCTGGAAAGAGGCATGTTGCTAACTTCAAACGATTTAAAAGTAGCCAAGCTATATGTGGGCCAGTCGGGCTTCAAGCTCTTTACCCCCCTAACCCAATTGCTCAGACTATTTTCCATCCCCAAGAAGGGAAATACATGCCTCCCCATGTGTACCAAGAAATACCGGTGGAAACAAGTTCAAGCTCCTAATTTCAAGAAAATCCTGAGATCGGAGGGTCAGAAGCCTTGCCTGAATTGTGGAAACCATAATACTGTTACAATGGCTATGGAAACCACAGAGAAGTCTGTCACAGAAGAACCGAACATCAAGCAAGCAGCTACTATCGAGGCTAATTGTGTGACTGGTGTTTCAGAGACTAAAGATCAGGGGCCAAATCCTCTATCACATGACAATTTTAGAAGCTGACTCTAGTCCAACTTTGTAAACGAATGAAGCAACATAGCCTAAACAGCAGTACTACATGCCATGTACGTGGAATTTCATTGAATTTTACCCCATTGAAAATGTTCTCCTATGGAAGTTAAGTTTAGCTTAAATCTAAATATCTATCAGCATTCTTTGCTGTTCAGTGAGCAGCTCAGCAGTCTCCAGTTAGGAAGTTGAGTTTAGTTTTTTAAACTGGCTGGAAAGCCAGAGGCATTGTTTGTATAAAAGAAGGAACCATCTGTAATGAATACAGTCATTGAGGAAATGAGATTTACAATGAGATTTTCTTTGAAAGTATTTGCTGGTACATCTAATTTAAGCCCTACGTAGGTGAGCAGATAAGAGGTTATAGTTTCTCTATTACCCTTAAATTTTGAATCTTAAAACTAAATAGTTTTACTTTATAAGGAATTAGTTGATATTTGACTCAACAAACAGTGCTGGCCCTAATATCTTAGCGCTCTCGGATGTGAATTATACAACAACAAAATCCAAACCACTATACATACATATAAGGGAAATAATTGGCTTGTTGCATGAAAGGAATCAGTCATCCATACCTCCAAATTAGAATTTGACAAATGAATGAAGCTTTACTTTTTGTGTTTTCAATAAGTTACTTTTATATACGTGTCAAACTATAACTCGCAAGTAAGAAAGAATGCGACTCATTCGAGGTGAATAGTCAAGCATTGTTCATATATATATGTGGCTGACTCGGAATCAAATGATTTTTTGTAGAGATTATTTTTGAATGAATATCTATCAAATAGAAGGTTCGGATTAGAAAAATACAATATCGGGTGTGCCCTATAAGGATGTCCCTCAAATAATTTTTGGGTCAAATCTGATATATATCATAGGTAGTATTGTACGTTAAACATTTTATCAATATTTCTTGTGCATTCAATTGAGTAAGGTTATAGAGCTCAAACAATTGGGCCCCTGTTATCCCACTTTCGTCTCTCACACGAACATAGGGAGTGCAGTTTATCTACTAAAATTGGGTGCGCAAGCCTACGAGTCTAGCCCAGTGAAAAGAAATACTTGCATATCAGAGGTCTCAAGTTCGAATCTTACAGCATCATAATTGTGTGTGTGTGATAAATACCCCTCTTCTGTAACTTTAGACTATGACTTGTACTCAAAAAAAAAAAAAAAAAAGATAGGTGTGCAATTTATCTAGTAAAAAAAGAGAAGAAAGAATTGGCAAAAAAGAGAAGAAAGAAAAATATCTTTAGAGTTGAAAGCTCAAGACCTTGGGCCCAAATCCAGTCCATATAGATTGACCGCCCCATTCGTCATTTTTGCAGCTTTGCCTTTTCTCAATCCCTGCATCCATTCCATACTTCTTCCATAATTCCTTTCCAATCCACACCCAGACGCTAAGCAGTTGAGACTTTACACAGAGTTGAGAGAGAGAGCTTCAAGTTTCATCCATGGCTGACCACTCTGATGATTTAGACGAACTCCTCGATAGTACGTATTACATACAAGAAGCTTTGCTTTCTCTCTCTCTCTCTCTCTCTCTAAATTTTGTAATTTTGTCTTCGAATTGATTTTCAGGTGCCTTAGATGACTTCCAGAATCTCAACCTCAACAAACCCTCCCTTCAGAGGTTTCTCTCTCTCTCTCTCAAAAGCTTCAAGCTTTACTTTGTAAATTCTCATGCGGATGTTTGTTTCTTCAAAATTCTCAGTTTGTATTTGTGTTCAAAACGTTATTTTCTTCGTTCCGAAGGCAGTTTGTAATTCTTCAAAATTGTTTGTCTTGAATTGTTTATGAAAGTAAAAACCAAGGACAATTTGTCATTCAACATTTGGTTTTCAATATAGAAAGGAAAGGAATCACATCATGGGTGTTTGTATTTTGCTTTTGCCCAAGTTGCTCAACAGCATTTTCAACTAAATGAAATTATTGTTATAAGTATAACCCATGAAGAAAATGGTGAAATAAAGCATTAGGCGTGTATAATGAATTATATATTTGTAGTAATATCAGAATGCTTAATGGAACTATGTGAAACTTCTGCGCCAAGTTGAGTATTTACATTCTTTTTCTTGTCATAGAAGTAAAGAATCTACAGAGAACAAGCAAGAACCACCTTCCTTGCCTGCTGGGGTTCAAGGACTTGGCATGGGACTACCTGAAATAAGAACAAAGAAGAAGGGAAAACAAAAGGTTTCAGAGGAATCCCATGTTACTGAGGCTCTTGATAAGCTCAGAGAGCAGACTAGAGAGGCTGTTAAGGGACTGGAATCTGTGACAAGTACGAAACCTGGCGGAGAGGATTTGGGTAAGGATGTGGAAGATTGGGTCAAGCAGTTCGAGGAACTTGCTGGGTCTCAGGTAATTTGCTTTTCATTTACTTTTTTCTTTGAATTGCTTTTTTTTTTTTGGGGATTTGATCAATGTCAAGCGTTTCTTCTAGCTGTTTGGTTGAGTTTTATGCAATTTGAGCTGTTATTGGTTAGTGAATTGTAATCGACACGATTTTATAGTTGTGAAATTGATACATGGGTATTTAGATTAAGGTTGGTGTTTGATAGAATTTAGAACATGAAACTTATTCTCCTTTGTACCTGAAATTTGTTTTACTAACTTAAATTTTCATTGCAATGCTTGTGTCTAATATGATCCCTGTGTTCTGATTTCAAGTATATTGCTATTGAGAATGACTATCTATTGCTTGCTGAGTATCACTCGTTCTGACAATATTGTTTACTAAGAATTGGAATTCTGGGTTGATATGTCTTTGCCAATTTCTACTGTTAAGTCTTGTTTAAGCATGGTTGTGATAGGCTAATGGTAAATTATATTGGATCAATTTTCTGACAAAGCACATACTAAAACTTTAGCTTTATGTTTGATATGGTAATAGCAATCATATTGATGCTCATAGTTTTAATGATAAACTAAATCCTAAGCTTTTTGGTATGTGACCTGGACCCATAGTTTGAGTGGTATCAAATATCTAAGGGTCACAAAGTTGGATTTTCCAAGACGAAGTTGGTGTGCCAAACTAAACTCTTTGGGAGTATAACCTTGAAAAACAAATTGATATAGCACAGAACCAATTTCCATTGAAGCGAGTTGAAAGAAAGGTTGAAATAGAAATGTAATGTTAACCATTTTGCGAGTGCTTTCTGGACTACCGCTAGTCTCTTTGTAAGGGAATATGTCGGTCGTTGAATACATTGATAAGTTTGAGGAATTCATGTTCAGATTAAGTGTAACCAAGGACCCACTGATAACCCTTATTTTTTTTAATCTCTTTTATGTGTTCATCACCTTCAATAGTCCCCATGTTTCAAGGACCCACTGATAACCCCTGCCTAGAGCAACAACACATATTACCTTGAAACATGGGGACTATGAGCTAAGTATTGTACCTACTAAAATTTGTCCGTCCATAAAACTCAAGAAAACAGCTAGCACTTTCCTAAAACGCATTGAAGGTGATGAATCCCTTCTTAGTCTAGCTCCTAACTTGATCGGGTCAAGCTCTTTTCAGAGGGAGAGGAATGATCAATTCAGAAACTTGATTAGAAAATAAATACCCTTTTTGGAAGCTATGTCTAGGACCTACTGGTGTGTTTGCTTCTTTTTAGGGTTGGGATGAAGAGAGGAGATATTGGTGTGTAATTTCTGAATAGCTTTCCCTGATATGAAATTTAATTGTTTTCTGCATGCCGTGAAAAAAAATATCGTCTAATTCATGTTTAAAGTATTCGAGGTGCTAACCATCAAAATAAACTATGAGGCTTACTTACTGTAGCAGAAGTTTAACCTTTATCTTAAGTTTTTGGTACCATTGTGAGAAGGATGAGACAGAGCAGGATCTATTGGTTGGCTGTATGCCTGGTTGCTTGTGGGTTCTAGTATTGACATATTATACTTTACATGGTAGGCAACAAAGACTGGTGGTAATAGATATTTCATTTACTTGTGCCATATGTTCTCCATATACAAAATCTTTCATTTACTGTTTCATCATATGCATTGCTTGGTAATCTACTAATTGCTTAGGCATTCGGTCAGTGGCTTCTACAGTTTATTTGGAGAAGTACATTTAGAAGTTTTGGTCATCATTTCAACAAAACAATAGCTAACTTCAAGATTTATCTACTAAATGAGACACCAAACTAAAATTGCATGTGGACAAGTATGTTTCTGAAATGCATATGCCTTGTGCTTTTTAGACTGTTTCATTTTCTTTATATAATAGCGTGGGGGGTGGGGGGGTGGGGGTGTGCTTACGTACAGAAGTAGCCAAACTTTAGTAGACCTATATTCAATGTCTTCATATATTTTTCTTTCTTTTACTTTCCTTCTCTTCCTCCAAAAATTTTAGTTCACGTAACTTGTATTTGAGTGTACAATGTTTTGTCTTTTGAATTCTGCAAAATTTGTGCCAGTTTGGGTTTAAAATCTGTGTCATGTTTATAAGATGAATGAACTCCTATTTCTTTGTATATATCCTTTTGGTGGTGTTAGGATTTGGCCATAATGGCATGCTTTAGCTACTACATGTTCTGCTTCTTTCGTAAATATGCACTACCTTCATGTTCCTACTTTATGCTTTGCCAAATTGGTGTACAACCTGTTAATAAAAGCAGTAATATCTTGTTATTGTTAATTTTCCCCCTATTTTTGTGTAGGACATGGAATCTATTGTTGAGACCATGATGCAGCAGCTTTTGTCTAAGGATATTCTTCATGAACCGATGAAGGAAATTGGAGAAAGATATCCAAAGTGGTTGAAAGAGCATGAAGCGAGTTTGAGTAAAGAAGAACATGAACGTTATTTTCACCAGTACGAACTCATAAAAGATCTTAATGAAGTCTACGAAAAGGATTCTGGAAACTTCTCCCGGATTTTTGAGCTCATGCAGAAAATGCAAGAATGTGGCCAACCACCTAATGATATTGTGCAGGAGCTAGCTCCTGATTTTGACCTAGCTAGTCTTGGACAACTGTAAGTCTTCTACTGTGTTAATTATGAAAATCTGAATGGTTAGTTCGTCTGCAACTTTTAAAGCGCGCACACATCTTAAGTTCGCTGATGATCACATTTGCCATTTTTAATATTTTCTGTATGCGAATACTGTTGTTCTTTGATGTTATTTATTTGGGAGGACAACTGCTGAGGGCATCTCATCAGGAAAATGGTCTATGAACGCATTTATGTTAAGTATTGGAGCTAAGGAATCAATTGTTCTTCAGTGTTATTCAGATTGAGAGTTTTATACTATCTATTGAAGGGAATTTATGTACTAAGTCTAGAAGGTAGGCTCTTCCTTAAAGCTGTGAGAACTTGAATCTGTACTGCAGCAGAGACACTGAGACTCTCATTTAAATAGAACATTCAGTTTGGAGCGACGATAAGTTACGCTATTTATCACGTTGAAGTTTAACATGACTTGTGTTACCACAAGAAAATCAGATAGCTTTCTTCCTGGCTGAGAAATACTCAGTATAACATGCTTTCCCTGTGGCACCATCAATTTGCAGAAATCATTTAGAACTTTGGTCAGCTCTATCAACTGACCCACGATGCTTTCCTTTGCAGGTCTCCAGAGATGCTCGAGTCTCAGACAAATTGTTGTATAATGTGAGAGCAACCGTCTTTCCTCCGTGCTAATTTCGTATCCCCATAGCTGTTATCCCCTGGGCGCACACAGATGTTTGTTTATCAAAATTTGTGAAAATAAATTGGTTATTGCCTGAATTGCATGCAGTTTTATTATTTCAGATTCTTATGATTGTTTTAGCTGCCAAGCTTCAGAGCAAGGTTTTGAGACACATAAAGCTTGTATAAAATTATGATCGTTTGGTCTAGTGGCATGCAAACTCAAATCTTAATGAAAAAGCCTTGAACAAAACGATATCATATTATTGAAGAAAAGGTACACAGTACAAAATGTCGGACACTTGTCAGAATTAGGTGAGCAAATCTACACACACAAGAGTTTGGTTGTTGGACTATTTTAAGTAGCCTACCTTTCTCCCGCATAAAGCGATTAGAAGGAACAGCAACCCTTGATGGAGTATGTTGATGGAGTAGATATATTTTACAATAATTGAATTAAAGAATATATATATATATGAATGAATTAAAGAATGGGATTTGGAAGAAGTATGAGATGTTAGCAAAGGCTAAGCATCAGAGGGTGCAATCCAGTGCCTTCCATTGACGAAACTCTTGACCAGAAAGGGATGGGCCAATTCATAATCAAGCTCTGGGGCACATGACACCCCACGCAGGGCTTCTTCCCCTGGCCCCCAGCATTTGTAGACTCCCAGAAACACACTCCTCCTGCAGTTGCCACCCAAAAAAAAACCATTAAAAGTCAGGTTGGCCCCACTTATTTTTTCCAAATTTTAGTCACAAATGACATGACATTAAAATATCTTACTTGTTAAAAATAAATTAAAATTTTTAATATGTTAGTTGAGATCCAAAATTTTATGATATATATTGGTCTAACGTTATTTCTCTTTTTGAATCCCAATCTTAACATGAATTTCTCACTTCATGTGAGGAAATTAGTATATAAAAAATAGTAGAAGAAAAAGTTGGGTTTTTAATTATCTCGAGACAAGAAATCTTTCAAGTATTTGGCTTTTCCATCACTTTTTTTAAGCTTTCTATGGCCTTTTCTTTGTTGACTAGGGTTTGATGCCATGACAATGATTAGGAGCTCAAACACCTATAATTCAACAAAATTAAAATGGGCCCTACAGACGTAATTTTCAAAGGGAAACACAAAGGGTGGGCCCATTAAAAAATGATTCGAAGGAATCAAGATATTAGAGTAAATGTCGGTAAGATCAGTTGACCGAAACAGTGTGTTTATCTACTCCTTTGCATCCGAGTACATTATAATAAGAGACTCTCAACTCAAATAATTAAGGCACTCTTAATTTTAAGTTCGACTCTACTCTTCCCAAAATCAGTTTATATGAAGGATTTAGAATATTGCACTTGTCATAAAATAAAATAAAAGTAATTAAAAGCTTAAGGTAGTTAATTACTTTGTTGTAGTGCTGGCGGTTGTGTTGCCCCAGTCATCCCAGGCGCCATGAGCGACCACGTCATCAAAGTAGGTGTAGGAGTATACGATCCGGGAGTACTTGCCCATGGCCCGACCCACATACAAAGGACCCGTACCGGTAACTCGGCAGTTCACGAAAGCGAAGCCTGATTTATCATCCGCTGAGTTTCTGTAGTGGGCCGCAATTGACCCGAACTTGGTTGCTATCGAGTGCAGCTCACAGTCCTGTGCCAACCAGAACCAGCCAATAGTAGATCAGTCAAAAAGCAAACCACTCATTGCAAACGAAACGTCACCGTAAAGCACTAACAATAATGATTTTATATATATTTCGTCCAAAAATAATAATGATTTTATATTGAGAGAAGAAATTTTTTTTTTAAAGGCGTAAATTTTTTGTTTTGATAAGACCATTTGTTTAAATTTCTTGAGGCACTAAGAATTACATTATTAGGGTTTTGTAAGAACAATTTAGTCGCTAAGAATTACACTCGCCTCATACCTAAGTTTCCTTTTATAATTAGAATACGAGTAATGTTATCATTGATCCTATATTTACAGATAAATTGATAAATCAATAAACGATTCGCAGTTGTTTGTTAAATAAAAATGCCTCGTATATGCAAAATGCAAATAGTATTTTTCCCACTAACAGATAAAACTGGTGAAGGAAAAAGCTTCCTCACTTTTCTTGACTTTATGTGCACTAAAAGTGACATCACTCTGTCACAAAGATGCAGCAGAAAAAAGGCAAGCATCCTTTTCTTTTTCAAAATGGAAGAGTCACGGGTGTTCATAGACAAAAGCACTAAATTTTTTGCTTAGAGCTCAACAAGACAATGGCAATTTAGACAAAAATAGTTATAGCATGCAAAATACATGTTGAAATTGATACGAATTAAACAAAATTAAATCAACATTAATATTATTTAGGTAGTTACTTACTTTGTACATGGACCGACCATTCCCAAAAATGAAGTCTATGGAACCCTCAATGTAACAATCCTTGAAGTAATGGCGCCCCACATCGTCACAAAGTGTGTCCTGGGCACCATAGAAGCCACACCCTGAGAAGTATGCCTTGTCACCTGATATCCTAAACGCTACCGCTTGCCACCCTTGCATCCCCGGCATCGGAGCCGGCGCCGTATTCTGTGATAATACGTAAATAAATCCATATAATGCTCATTCATGCATGCAAAAATCCAACTATATTTGTATGGTTAGCTCTAATAAACACACATTAGTTGTAATATAACGTGAAAAAACGTGATCTCTCTAGCATTACTCGTAACGTGCAATCTAACATTACCTTGAAGCTAATATTTCTTGCGGAGAAATAGTTGGCGAAAACAGTAACAGAAGCTGTCCTATAAGTCCTCAGCTGCTGGCCGTTGGGCCCAGGGTCACTGGCTCGGTCATGCCATTCGATCACGGTCACATCTTTCCCAGCTCCTTGAAACGTGATGTACGGCTTTGTCGCCGGCACAACCACTTTTTCTCTGCATACCCATATCATATTTATCTCCACATTAATTAATATTACAATTTTTTTGAACGATATGAATTATAGAGCTGTTGCTATTTGTACCATATTTACTTATTACATTGTTGACTAGTGATAATAATGATTAATAATGACCTGTAGTATCCGGGGCTGATTAGGATGAGAACATCGACCGTGTTGTTCGCCGGTACTGCATTGACGGCAGCTTGGACTGACAGGAAATCCCCGGAGCCATTTATGTCGACAGCGATCTGGCGGTGGCCAGTGGGCCCCACCCACTTGTGGTGGTTCTTGGTAGAGTTTGATGTTGAATCATTGTTGTTAATAGTGTGGACTAGCAGTACGCGAGAGCTTCTCACCGCTGTCACCGCTGGCGCTGCATGAAATAACCAGAAGGAAAACACAGTGAGTGTGGTGCACACCAAGAAGAAGTAAGAAGAAGAAGAAGATGATGATGATAAAAGAGAAGAAGCCATTAATTGTTTGAATTAATTAAAATAGCATTAAATTTAATAATAATAATAATAATAACGAAAATGGTGGATAGATAGATTGCTCCCTCTCTCTCTCTCTCTGAGGTTATGAGATTCGATTGCAAGAGCCAAGAGCTATCGAAGAGATATCAAGGAACATGTATATAATGGAATGCAAGTACTATATATATGGAAACAAATTTCAGTCCTTTCCAACGGTCATTTTTTTTTTGGGGGGCTTCCCTCGCTTGGGTTGGTCTCGTTATGCTATGAATTGGCCTTTGGATAGGTACGTGGGGTCAAATATGTTTTTGGCTTAATTTGCATGCACAACTCAGCAGTGATGACAGAGATAAAGATACATCCTAATTATACGTACTCTAAAGTCTTCCAACCTCGGAATCTTAGCTCACTCTGCGAATGATTTCGGTGATTTTAGTGGTTTAATTAAATATATCACCTATTTACATAGATTTGGGAAAATCCAAAACGGAACGCTTTTTGAAGAACACTCTATTTTCAAGTAATTTTCCAAAAAATAAGAAACTTGTACGTCCTTATAAGAAAATTGCTTCTAATTAACAAAAGGGTTTATGATCGGAAGCATTTTCTATATAAAAATAAATAAATAAAACAGTCCGAAACAACAATGGGGGAGTCGTGCGTGAATCGTGATGGGTTACTAATTAAGTTGCAATTAATTTTTGATTAAGCTGATCCAATGCAGTGGTATGGGTAACAAATGTTTTCAATAATGAAGATTAGGGAAAGTGCAGATTAATTAACTGATCATGACTTCGCTTTTGTAATGATAGAATGATTATCTTCTCCCGACAAACTTAAAATAACAACGCACACACTGTCGTTGTAGATTATGGCGTGCAATTGTTGGATTAATTATTTATTTATTGCACAATTACATAGGGCAAAATTCTTGTTTACCAAACTGGCAGATGTCTGGTAATAATTTATTTATTTATTTATTTTGCCAAGAATTTTAGAACACCCAAATGGTCCCCAGCTGGAGGAAACTTTGCCATGTGAAGTTGTGAAATTTATTTACCTTAAAGTTGAGACAAGAAAGAAAGAAGTTATTGACTTCAATGGTTCTTTTATGTATTTATTTATTTATTTATTTTGCCAAGAATTTTAGAACACCCAAATGGTCCCCAGCTGGAGGAAACTTTGCCATGTGAAGTTGTGAAATTTATTTACCTTAAAGTTGAGACAAGAAAGAAAGAAGTTATTGACTTCAATGGTTCTTTTATGTATTTATTTATTTATTTATTTTGCCAAGAATTTTAGAACACCCAAATGGTCCCCAGCTGGAGGAAACTTTGCCATGTGAAGTTGTGAAATTTATTTACCTTAAAGTTGAGACAAGAAAGAAAGAAGTTATTGACTTCAATGGTTCTTTTATGTATTTATTTATTTATTTATTTAATTTTTAGTAACCATTATTCTTCTAATACTTGCTTCCTTCAATTCAAACGGTCATCTTTATCTTCTTTGTCCAACATCCTGTGGTGCTGGTGTTGTTGGATGGGGCGGTGGTGGTGGTGGTGTGGATGACAAAATGATGGTCCAGGACATGGTTAAATACCATTTTGTTTTGTAGCTTTAACATTCATGGATTTTTGGACCATGTTGGGCCCCACCTTTTCGAAAACCAAAATTTTTTGAATGTTGGAGCCTGTACCCAACTCCAATTCCTCAATTTGGACATGGAGCCAAATTAACCAAAACCCTATACACCGATTGTCTTTTTCAGACGAAATAGCCACAATGATTTGTAGAGGTGGCATTTTAGACCGAAAAATCGCAAAAATCAACTGACAATTTACCACAATAAAATCGCAATTGTAGAAAACCGAACCGTATTTGTGGTATGAAGAACCGAACCGCATTTGCGGTATTTGATTTTCAAAACTTACGGTTACCGCAAACCGCGACTATATTTTTTATAAAAAAAAATTATACAAGGAAATGGAACATATGACAACTTGTAAGTAATTAGTTTATTTATGCTCATGTTATTTATGCTTCTTCTTATAATAAAATATACTAAACTTATGTTGTTTTATTTGTAGATAGCATTGGTGCTCAAACAACACAACGGGGTCCTTCAAATCCACTCACCACCACCAACACTTAAGTTTGTAACATTAGTGCATTGCATTTTCCTTTTAGTTTATAACTTTAATTAACTTTGAATTGGATTTTTCCTTTGGGTTGTAACTTTAATTCATTTTACATTGCATTTTCCTTTTGGTTTGTAACTTTAAAGGATTTGGAATTGGAATGCTTGAGAAGTTGAGGTTGTGAATGTTTGAGAAGTTTAACTTTAATTGGAATGCTTGGAATTGTAATTGTAATTTTCTTTAGGTTGTGAATGCTTGCGGAGGAGGTTGTGAATTTATATATACTTGAGAAGTTGAGGTTGTGAATTTATTTCTTTAGGTTGTAATTTATATTTTTGGGTTAAAGTATGCTTGAAAGATTGGATTTTTGGGTCAAAAGAAGTATCAAAATTAGGCCTAAAATGTGGAATATTGGATTTTTATGACACAAAAAGAACTTGCGGTTTTAAACCGCTAATTCATGGTAACCGACCGCTTTTTGCGGTTTACCGCAATAAGCGGTCGGTTTGCGGTTTCAAAAATTACCATACCGCAAATAGTCGATCGGTTTGCGATTTGGGCAAAAATTCGCAGTTACCGAACCGCAACCACCCCTAATGATTTGGACTAAGTTATTATGCAAGAGTACTGATATTTCCACCCGTAGTTCTATTTTGCAACTTACTTTATTCTCAATCCTCTATTTAACTGAGTTATTATGCAATGTGTAAATTTTACTATGATCTTGACCGAAAAAATAAATAAATTTTACTATGATGAATAGTTCGGGAGCACATGTGCACGTGAATAGTTCCTAACAATTACTAATGATATATAATAAGGAGATTCACTATTATACCCAATATAGGAGCTCAAATTATTTTAAAAAAAAACATATATGAAATGGACTTTAGAAACACACCCAAAGCTCATTTATAATATAACAAAAAGGCTTTTAACTTCTTTTAAATTACAAAACTGTTATTGATTTCTTAAAACAAACGCGGCCCCAAAATCTCATAAAAAAGCCCAAAACATTCAATAGGCTATTAAAGTAATTTAATAATTAAAATTAATGTCAATAAGGACAACTGTCATTTTTTGATTATTTTTTGGGTTTGTTTATAGAAATTAAATGGTGTATGATTTATTTATAGTTTTAATGCTAAGAATGAGTATATAACTAAATATCTCTATATAATACATGAATTTTGTGCATGAACAATTTCTAACATTTATTAGTCCATAAGTATGTATATAATCAATGACAAGATTGGGACCTATGAAGCCAATGGAAAAGGAATACGTATATATCATCATCTTACATGTTAACCATGGACTAAAAAACAATAAAAGATATGCAAACACACACTAATATCTATTTATGGCGTATTGAAATAAAATTAACCCTAATAACCTATTTATGTTGTCAGTCCTGATCTTTTGGACCACAGGAGTCCAAGAAATTGTGGTCAACTACCGTTAGATATTAATCCAATTGTTCAAAAAAGTTTCTTAAAAGGAGTGCAAGAGTGAGTGAACCGTTGAATTTACATCTAACGGTGGGTGACCACAAATTTCTTGGACCCCTATGGTCCAAGAGATCGGGACTGATTATGTTGTATAAATATAAGAGCACTTCCAGTGGCTCACTTTTGCCAAGGCAAAAGGGAATCTAGGTTGGGTTTAAGCCCCCGAGCAATGAAAGGAAGTTTGGGCAAAAATGGGCTACATTTACCCAGGTAAGCCCAAAATGCAAGAATTGCCTAAACTGCTACCTAAGTTTACTGATATCGTCATCAACCAATTTAAATACAAAAAATTCAGAATTTTTTTCTATAAATACCTAGCCATGTTATTCACTTCCCACACCAAAACTCCATATAAATTTCTCTTCTCATATCTCATGTGAATAGTGCTTGCCTTTACTTGGTATTACAATGGGTGGAAAAGCAAAATAAAAAAGGATTACATGTCCTTATCCTTTGCCATGACACTATAAGTAAAAGTGCTCTAAGGGGAGTGAGAGATATCCCAAGCATTATCAAACCTCCTTCATTCCCATCACTGGCGGACCTACAAAGATATCCCAAGCATTATCAATCGACAATGTCAGTAGGAAAAAATTTGAAGAAGAATAGAGAAAACAGAAGAAAGAAGGAAAAAAAATTCGAGGTTGTAAGGTGGAAGCCTGGGCCCCATGGCATGAGCTCATTATCATCACGGGCTGTTAATAATTAATTACCGCAATATTCCTTTTTATAGAGTCCCACATCAGGGAAGTTTAATAGTAATTTACACCTTAAATATGGGGGTTTCATTGATGATAACACTAATGTCTTTGAGATAAAACCTTACACCTATAATAATGGTCTATTGGGCGTGACCAATTTATTGGACTTAGGTGACTAAGTTGGGAACAATATCGATTCTAGTAGGTGGGTCTGCGGTTGTTTGGTACCAACATTGCGTAAGTGCCGGTGAGGAAATCCTACATTCAAGGGCGGAACTAGGAATTTTTCAATGGGTGAGCTAGCTAAAGTTATTAACTTAAAATCTAATGTTTTTTTTTTTTGGGTACTAACAGTTTCTATAGTTTTTCTAGAAATAAAAGTATACATTAAATCATATAAATCCCTCTAGTTATAAAAATAAAAATAAAAAGGAATTAGAGCCATATTATTCACGAAAGAGTGAATTTTATTTAGAAAAATACTTCTTTTTTGAAGATACGTTAATGGAATAGGATTAAAGTAGCAGAACTCCCATATACTGTAGCAGGCTAGCAGCAGCAACAAGAATATTTCTCAGGCAGCACATAAAAAAATAATATCCCCATCACACACAAACTCGTAGCAGAAAAAGTTCCTATCGAAGAAGAACGTCTCTAATGGAATGCAACTCAGATGCAGCATCACTGATATTCTTCAGACGGTCCGTTGGAGATTCAGCAGAGCATTCAATTCCAATTCTAAATATTGAATTCAAGCACACCTCAATCTTTTGAACCCTTCTCTCGTTTGTGCCTCCTTCAAAAAGTGTTGAATCTACAATCTCCATAACTCGATTAGGGAAAGCCATTTTAACATAAGTATGAAGGTTTAGGTCCCCATTAAACATGTCGTCAGTGGGTCGCCAGAGCTTGGTGTTGCCAGTAATTGAAATCGCACTTGCATTTTTAAAAGCACCTCCTCCAGTTGGTACCGCTCCCCAAAATTCATTGAATGATAGGTCTAGTTTCTTCAACAAGACAAGGCCCTCTAAGAATTTTGGAATTTCACCCGACAAATTGTTGCGGGAAAGGTCTAATTCTTCTATGCCTTTCAACCCAATCACAGATGAGGGAATAGACCCCTTGAAGAAGTTGTCATGCAAACGTAAGACTTCTAAACTCTCACATGAACCAAGGCTACTAGGAAGTTCTCCGGATAACATGTTATTAGAAACGTCCAGTACACCTAGACTCTTCAACTTCCCAACCTCCTTCGGAAGAGAACCCGTAAAGTTGTTCGTCGACAAGTTCAAAAGCAGTGATAAGGACGGGAGGCCGATAACTTGTTGAGGTATTGCGCCACTAAGTTTATTATTAGATAAATCCAATAATATCAACCGCTGGCAGTTCCCCAAGCTTGAAGGGATGACGCCTTCAAGATTATTTCCTTGTAAGAAGAGTTTGTATAACTTGGTTAAATTTCCTAAGGATGATGGAATCCTTCCTGATAATGCATTCATAGAAATATCTAATTCCACAAGGCTTGAAAGCTTCTGAATTTCAGTGGGGATGCTACCGGTGAAGCTATTTCCCCCCATTAACAACGATTCCAAGCTGACCAAATTTCCTATGTCTGTTGGAATGCTTCCATGTATTTGGTTGCTGTAAAACCAAAACATTTCAAGCTTGGTTGAGAGATTGGATATTGATGTGGGCAACGTCCCTCCAAAATTGTTGTCATTCATAATCAAGTCTTTTAACTCCGTGGAATTGGTCAAGTCCGTGAGGAAAGTCAAGTCACCATCTGTAGTACCGCTTCCAAGATGATTCTGTTGAATTACAAATTTCTCTAGGTTATGAAGCTTTCGGAAATCCAGCATCTGACCTGTGAAGTTGTTATATTGAATTTCAAGTAACTGGAGACTTGTGGCATTTGATAGTGAGAGAGGCAAGGATCCAAAAAATTGGTTGAAAGCAATGGCAAAGTTTTGGAGATTAGGAAGAGTTTTTCCCAAGTCTGATGGAAGCCTCCCTTGAATTTTGTTCATTCCTACGCCAAACGTATTAAGAGCAGAGAGGTTATAGATGGAGGGAGGAATGGTACCAGATAAGTAGTTTATGTCAAATACCAAAAATGTTAATTTTTTTAATTGACCTAGAGAAGTAGGGAGGCTTCCCACCAAGTTATTTTGTGTTGCAGCAAGTGTCTTGAGGGACGAAAGGTTCCCCAAGGAAGGAGGGATCTCTCCTATTAAATTATTTTTGTTTAACACAATTCTTCGAAGCTTCAACAAAGAGCCAAATTCAGATGGAATTTTACCCACCAACCCGTTGGAATTGAACTCCATGAAGATGAGGTTGGAGCAATATGATATATTGAATGGAATAAGGCCACTAAATGAGTTATGGTGTAGAGACAGTACCTGCAATCTACGCAAATTCCCAATTTCTGGAGGGATTTTATTGCTGAAGCTGTTGTTTTGTAGTTCTAGTTCCCTTAGGAAACTTAGGTTTCCTATGTGTGGGGATAGGGACCCTGCCAGCTTTTGAGATCGGAGGTCTAGCCTTGTGACCCTCTGGCGATGTCGTCGACCGCAGGAGACACCGTGCCACGAGCAAAAGTGAATGGATTCATTCCAGGAGCTGAATACATTATGAGGATCTTGCTTTATTTGAGCTTTGATGGCTAGCAGTGCCAGCCTATCGGTCTCGTTGCCTCCCATTCTCAAATGCATGGAGCAAACGAACAATGCTCCATTCACAAGTGAGTGTATTAATAAAATCAGTTTCATAACAAAAACCCCCATTTTGAGTTTGATTATTAAGGCATGGGCCATGGCAAACTGGTTTATAAATAAGATTGAATATAGCCAAACTGGTTTTCCAAATTGAGACGACTTCATTTCCTTCGACTACTGTTCTCGCAACCACTGTTTGTTGTACAAAATTGACTCCAGGAAGCTGAGTGGAAAACAGCCCCCGCAACCAACAGGAGTTGGTCCAAGTGGAAGGGGCTTGGATCCTTTAAACAAGAGGTCCTGGGTTCGATCCCAGGCGCTTGCGAATAGAGCAGACTTTGTTGGGAGAGGTCCCCGTTTTGC
>NW_018921704.1:262640-313203 GCF_002207925.1 Prunus avium | reverse complement strand
AAAAAAACAAAAAAAAAAAAAACAGCCCCAGCAACAATACATTTCCACCAATCATACGTACGTGGATAAAGACCAATCATACGTTGGTTTGCTTGCTTTGAATTCAATTCAGTGGATTGTTATCAAACGAAAACATATAAGATGTGGATATGACATAAGGTACATATTTGATTTTTGTAGTGAGAATTTTGGATTGGGTCGGCTGTGTATTTTTTAAATCTATATATATAAGCCACGGCCCATATGCTACCCATATAACATTATATTTTATAGTCCAGGCAGCCCATAAATCCTGTCGTCTGTTTCTTCGTCTCTCCCTCTCTCCTCTCTAGCCTCCCTCGTATAAACCCTAGTCACCTCTCGGTCAGGTCTGAGCATCTGTACTTTCAAGTTGTTTATTAACTTTCCTTGATCTATGATTTTGTTTAATCCTTTTTTCATATTGCTATTGGTACTATTTTACGCTTAAAAATTTCTTGCAAATTTAGTTGGCTTTAGAGAATGTCATATGCATTCTTGACATTCTTTATGAATTTTGAAAAATAATTTCTCTCTCGCTCTCTCTGTTTTATATATTATATCACTTCATATTGCCTCTAATGATGATGATTGAAAAATAACTTTCGTTCTTCCGAGATGCTCCATGCGGAAAAATTTGGAGACCTGAACTGAAGAGGCTTGTTTTTGTGTTTACAGCATACATGTACTATATACTTTGTCTATAATTGAAAATATTGTGTCTTTTTTGGTGGGTTTGATTTTTATTTTTATTTTGCTTGTTATTTTCAAGTAAGAATCAACTAACAATCAGGGGATGTAGCTCTTTTTAAATTATAACGAGTTTCATATCTGCTTATGGATGATGCTGAATCTATCCATCTTGTGCTAGCAGTGTCTTGTTCTTTCTCTCTCTGTTTTATCATTTATATATTCAATGACTTTATATTGCCTCTGATGATGATCAATAAATAACTTTCGTTCTTCCGAGATGCTCCATGCGGAAAAAATTTGGAGACCTGAACTGAAGAGGATATTTTTTTCGCTGTTGTTGTGTATTTACACTATATATATGTATATACAATTATGTCTTTGAATACATACTGTATTTGAACATATTTCGTGTCCTTTTTGCGTATGTTGTTTAGACTATTGAGGTTCTTTAGAGGTATTTTATATTTTAATGGAATATTCGATAATGATGCTTGAACCCTTTAATTAACAACTTCTAAAGTAGTTTAGTTAAACTGATTGGATATCAATTTGGTATGTTAAGGTTTTTAGCATGGGGTCACAAGCTTGTGTCCACCATTTGTTACTTTGAGTGTTAGGGTTCGATTGACAGATAATATCCGGTAAAGTTCACAGTTAAGAGTTCTCTTCTCATTAGTTCAAGGTAGATTACTTTATATACTTTTTTGCAATAGTGTTTGCTACATTGAAATTATTGTATTGCACCCACATGGTCAGACTTCAACTTTTAGAAACCTGAATTTGTGGACTTAACCTTTATATCGACGGCAGCGAGTTGCATAAAAGATCTTCTTTTGCTTCTAATGATATTTCTGATGAAACTTTCATTTTCCTGAGCTTCTTAGTGCTGGAAATCTGGATACCTGAGCCGATTAGTCTGTTCTTATAATGAGTATCAAAGATCATACTCACTGAGGTAATCCTTTGTTACACTTTTATAGTTCTTTGTGTTCCTTAAGGCTTTACATGTCGAGGGCAATAATTCTAATTTGAAATGGTTCTCATTGTGAAAGCAGGTTCTCATCAAAACATGAAGCTCCTTGGCCCACTTGATAGACATTGCAACATGGTTCTCAAAAAATGGCAGGGAGATGTGGACTGAGGTATTTTCTGTCATTGTTTTTTTTTACGTTTTTTTTATATATAAATTTCATGTCTTCATCAAGGCTACATCTGTGGTCGTTGATCTATGCAGGCAGCAAAAATTGGAAAAGGCAAGAAAAAGGCTCAACCAGTTAACAAAGATAGATACATTAGTAAGATGTATTGTGGCATTGGCCACTATAAAGATATACAGAAATCGATGCTTAAAATCGTAGTGCTTGGTTGGGAATTTAACTACCCTTTTTGGAACCACTTTCCAGTGATACTTTGTACATCCCCGCTGACAAAAAAAAGTCGGTTTGAATTGGAATGGCTGCTTTTGCGGCTCTATTCTATATCAAGGATGAGTTTTGAGACAATTTAAGCATTGTTGTGATTTCCTTTCACCGTAATTATTGTATCGTGTTCTGTCTCCTATTTTATTTTTTGGGTAATCTTTCACTTGGGACCTCGCCTAGCATTTTGTGGAAGAGAAGTACCACTAACACCGATAGCTAGAATGGTAAGTAATACGCAACTCGGGCATTTGATACATTTCATTGTTGGTTATTTCAGCCAATAGTTTCGTGGGCGAAAGGATCCGGATCATCTACTTGTTTTTTCTTTGCGTGAACTTGCTTCGGTTTTAATTATAGCCACATCAATCTTATCTCATCGCCAAAATATGCCTCTCATCCGACTTCTTTGTTTTTATCGCATATAGCTTCTTCAACTTTGCTTTAGTCCAAACAATTTCACTGTTAACAATAATAGGTCATCACATTGAAAGGAGATATCTCCGACTCCTTGGCGGGAAACCTTGTAAAAACAATAAGAAAACAAACAAAAGATTTCCATATAGTAAGAGAATATTTGGGTGTCACATTCCTCAGGCAAAATTAGTAAACGTAATGTCCTTGTTACACTCAACTGTTGGAGCCAAAACATGCAAGAAATCTGATAAAAGCGATCTTATATAATTACAGACGGTTTTCCATGCGTAC
This sequence comes from Prunus avium, assembly GCF_002207925.1. The sequence goes on along the minus strand of NW_018921704.1, from coordinate 310,366 downwards.
TGGCATGTGCCACACCTTTTAGTTTTTATCAATGAAGTTTATGGTACAAAAACAATGGAAGCTCATGCAAAACCAAGCTTCCATCTGACCCTTTTTCCCTTTTCCCCTTTTCCCCATGTCGCCAAAAATTAAAAGAAAAAAGCACAGCCTCATTTCTGCCCAAATTTTGTCGAAGTAGACCGTCTCTCAGTCCTTGTCGTCACTTCATCCTGGGGAGTTGGCAATGTGCTTTCAAAGTTCAAAGCTCAGACGTGGAGAAGACTCACCCAATTTTCGGAAAATAAGCTTCCCTTTCAACTGCTGCTTGAATAGATGACATGACCTTAACCAGTGACAGCCATGCGAATGGTGCCGCACAAAATGCATAGGCAAATACAGAGAGAGCTCTTATAACACCATTTGGATACCAAGGAAATGCCATGACAAAGAGGACGCCGAGAAATCCAAGCCACAGAGCTAGAACTGGCAGCATTGGCAGCAACAGAGCATTGATTGCTATGAAGCAAAGTGCAAAAGTGCCAAGAAAGTACAAACTCCAGCCTAGCAGCGGATGAATCGTGTGAGGAATGAGCACGAAAGGTACAACGTACGCAGCTACAATCGACCACGCCGCTATCATCTTGAGGAGGGTGTGTATTAAGGTAATGCTCTTGTCTGAGCGCCTGTAGCACAACTTGGATATATTTGGTCGTGCCAGACGTGTCATTGCTATTATTCCCAGATAAATTAGCGACTGGATTAGCACCACTGGCATCTCTGCACCATACCTGTATCATAGAGGAAGACAGTGACAGTTAGGTTTGCCAGCTTGAAAGGTGATCACAAAGAAAAATCCTATGCATATATTTCACCACATTGACGGGCTACGTGATGCGGCAGATGATGCGATCAGTTAATGCTCAAACGGTTTGTGGTCTTACCCAAGAGTTTGTTGGCGTTGCGCATGCCACGAAATGCCCAACGGCAGAACAGGCCATGACCACCAATACCATGGCTTCAACCATGGTGCACCGGGAAAGGTGATCACGCTGTTGGGTCCGCAGGGTACACTCCAATGCAATCTGAGATCTATAACAAGCAGAAGTAGAGGGTGGCTAAGATATAATCTTTGGTTTCCCTATAAGATAAAAATTAGAAATGCTTATTGTTTCACTTACAATAATAAGAAGCATCCATTTGATAGCCCAAAGGTAGTCTATAGGTTCCATTAAGTTTGGAGCCATTAGGAGGTGCACGGAACAAGGGCTGATCAAGCAAGTCCGGGAAGTAACCGCCTATAAAACCCTGGTCTGCACCATCTGGATTTTCTCTTCCAATTTTCAACTCATGAAGCATGTCCTTGAATACTTCCATTGACGGCTGCAAATATCATGAACAAATGAAGCCCAAAGTGGTTCCTTTTCAGGTAAACTATGAGAAAAATTCAACCATAAAGTTTTCTTGGATGAATGCCTTAACATTGACTCTAGTTTAAAATCTTAAAAGGAAAATCAGCAAGGAACCAAAGGATTAATATTACCTTTCTATAAAACCCAATTATTTCTTAAGAAATAAGGCAGATTATGATTTTGAAAAAATTGCACATCATTCTTTCATCTTCAAATAATAGCATCTAGCCGTCTTACGGTGAGTGTTCTTCTGTGTTAGTTACTTCTACTCAAATCATAACCTAAAATCTTGAGGATCTCATTCAAGAGTTCAATGTGAAACTTTGAAATAAGAAGTCAAAACTAAATGGCTTAAAATGGTTTCATAAACATCTCAAACATTTGTGCTTGAAGGTTTAGGGTTTACCTGCAACACAAAGAGGCCAGTATGGAAGATACAAGGGTTGATGAAAGCTGCACAGAATTGTCCACATTGGAATAGTTCATCAGCATTTCGGAGGAAGAGGTTGTCAGCGTCAAGCATGACCACCCTGTCATAGTCCACTAGGCTCCACGCATAGAGTTTGTTGAGTGTTAACTTGAATCTTTTGTCAAAATTGTTCTGGTTGCTATATGGATTATTCAAATTTTCCACTCTCACCACCTTGGCCCCATCTTCCTGTTCTCTGAGTCAAACAATAACAAAAACTTGTGTTAATATATCAATATGCCAGTCATGATCTCAAGTTCTTCTAAGTCAAATTAGTGGTGTCACAGTTCAGATCACCATATCAAACTAAGAGAGAGACAAATTTACGGTACTCTCCAATGTGACAGGTTGAGCAACAAGCACTACACCTTTACTTTAATACAAGTGATGGTATAAAATTCAGGGTTTCTCACACACGCTATGCCATAGGGGTTCGAACCTGAGATCCACTGGTATGCAAATCAAGGCCATTTTCTTGTGGACTAGACTCTGTCGACACAAGCATTGCACTATTAAAATCTATAATATGTCACAAAATCTTATTTTAAATAAAGATGTATGAGATTTCCAACTTCTTTCTTTTTTTCTTCTCACTTGTAGGACCCAAGGCCTTGGCTCAGTGCGAGAATGGGCTTGATCATCCTAGGGTGTCAAGTTGTGATGATGTAAACAAAGGAAAGGGGGATCAGACAAATCATAGATTGCCATCCATGACTTTATTGTCATCATTATCTAAGCAAGTCACGTGCAGGGTAGAAAATAAAAATAAACAAAACCCCTATTTTGATTTTCTTTTCCTTATATAGAATTATCTTAATATAGAAGCTAGATGATTTGAGAGCAATTAATATGGGAAAAATATGATGAGAACTTAGACATTAATGAAATTCAAGTAAGCACGATTTCAACAAATAAAATTATAAAACTAAATACGCGCAAATTAAGCATGTAATCGAGTTTTTTTTGCTTTTATCAATGATATTTCTGGAATCTTTGCCGACTCTCCTCTTATTTTCTTCCCACGAAGAGAAAAAAGAGGCAGATGTTGAAAACACGACCACCTAGACCAACGGACGAGGTTCACCAAGACCAACGGTGCCATGTCTTTGGATTCCACCGACTTCGACCCCCAAGCCAATCAAACCACGCCACGTCACGCAAATGGGAAGCAACGCCCAACAAGATATCACTGGCCAGTCTACCCATTAAGACCATTTGGTAAATGCATTGCTGTTGCGCTGTGACTCGAAAAGGCGCCCCCCACCCATTCTTATCCGAAAATGGAAAAAAAAATCCAGAGGGCATATTCTAAGCTGCATCTAAGAACACCGAAAATAGACGGTCCCGATCCATTCATTAAAAAAAAAAGCCGTTGACCATTTTGACCAACTACCAACCTAATTGGCTCAACTTCTAGTTGACTAGCCCTTCGCTACTTGGTAGCTCTACACAGCGTAACGTGCGCCGAAACCCCAAGTTTTTTTCTAACGTGCACCGGGACGGCCCTGCGCGCACGTTACGGCCAAAAAGGAAAAACGAAACGGGGGAAAAAGACAAAAAATCGAAAGAAAGAGGACTTACAGAGTCTGAACCCAACGGAGGGGGACGTCTGGGGAGGCAATGACGACGAGATCGGCGGCAACGTGGAGCCTGGAGAGCGATCTGATCATGACACGTGTCGCAACGTAGAACTCGTAGTCCCTGGGTGTCCCCATGTACATCATCGTCGCGTACGCATTTCTGTAGTACTGCCGCGGCCGCCGCTGCTGCTGCTTCAGCTGGTGGTTTTCGCTGAACGCCGTCGTTTCGAGAACAAGAAGGAGGAGCGTTAGCAGGAGGATTTTTGAAATTCCAATGCTGCCCTTGGCCATTGAGCTCGCTCTCCCTCTCTCTCTCTCTCTCTCTCTCTCTCTCTCTCTCTCTAAGCATCCATCACCATTGCAAGTGAAGGACTTTATTTAATACCGAAGACGGACAGAGAGAGACAAAGAGAAAGAGAGAGACAAAGAGAAAGAGAGAGTTTTAAATATTTCTCGATGGGTAGGAAACAACGAGGGAAGGCGTTTTTATAGAGAGGCTCTTTGCGTGATCTGGACCGTTCAGTCTCGGCATCCAACGGTCCAGAATCAGGCCGTATTATTATATTGCAAAGGAAATAATTTAACGCTTATCGGTTTGGTGTCTGGGGGCATACTAGGCAGGACAGGTGAAGTAGTACGGCTCGGTTTTACTACGTCGTTTTTGTTAATTTAATAGTGGGGCCCACCCTTTCTCTGGTTTTAAAAAACGCAAGCAATGAGGATCTGCCACGTGGTGTTGGACCGGATTTTAGAGAGGAAAAAACCCATCTCCTTCTTGCATCCAAAGTAGCCTTATGTCAAAGCAGATCTTATGAAGGTAATATCGTACATTTCATTTGTTATATAATGCGATTAATTATGTGGTCTTTCTTGTTTTCGACAATTATATATATGTGATCAATTTAGTATAGAAAATCTAATAAGAGTTTGTTCACGATATTTGAATTTATAATTTATTTTAACGAAGTAGAGATTGAATGCAACCAAATCAAATGGTTATTGACGCAAAGTTAAAAAACCCTACATTTACTGTATTTTTTAATTTTGAGCTTGCTAAGATTTAAAGACAGCTAATTTAAAGAGTCTTAAGTTCGAAACACCTTTCCGTTTATTACAAATAAACCCAAGAAATTTTACCATATTAAGGAAAAAAATCAGAGAGACAAATTAAGCATGCCGGGACCACTTTAGTTACATCTCCAAGCCAAAAAGAAAAATAATTGTTTTAAGCTTTGGGACGGTGTGTGTGTCTATGTAGATACTAGATAGGGCATCGAAATGCCCAAACTCCCCCTTTACTAATTGATGATATTATTTTTTTGGATTGGTGGGGTTGGCCTTCGACGTACTTTTCTCTGATCTGTCCAAAGCGGATATTCGTATCGTATAGATGATTAGCTTGCAAACATGGATATCATTACTTATTATATAATAACGAGTTTAATTAATTATAAAGCCGATGATAACAAAGGTGACACCTCTCTCTCTCTCTTAAGTCCAAGGACAATCCATGATTCCATATAGCTAGCTACCATTTGTTCAAAAACAAAAATACGGGTCTAATCCAATGGAAAAGAATCTTGATTTGCAGACTAATAATTCCAGGTTTGAACTCCCATGACACCTTAATAATGTGTGTGTGAAAAATCACTCTTTTTGTTGCGGAGGTAGATGAAATATATATAATCGGCTAGTAAAAAAATATGACATTTACCACTCTTTTGGACTCATTCCACAACTTATGATCCGAACTGTTTATTTTTAAGTAATCATATATATATATATATATATATATATTGCTCATGTATTCATTCTTATTATAATTACTTTTATTAGAAAATAATAATTATTATTAGCATTAACCGACCCAAATATATATATGTAATAGGTAATTGGATAAAGATGAATTTTATAGTTGGAGGAATGAATGTGATCCTAGAAGCCCCGAAATGGTGGCGCGATGGCATGCATACATGGTGCAAACTTACTTATATTAAAACAAACAAAAATGGACGGTCATGATTTCATTCACGATTTTTATTGGGATTTCAGTAAACCTAGTGAAGGTTTATGCAAGCCTTGCTCAACTAGCCCGAATAATCCTATGCTGATTTTGGGTAGACTTAAGACTTTTTTAGGGTTAATGGTATTGTAATATTATACGGTATAAGACCGAATGATTTGGACCGGTTGATATAATGCTTGACAAATTTGAAATAAAGTTAAATTGAGAAAAAGTTGAGAAGGGAGGTGACCATTTCCTTTTCATCAATGCTATTTTGCAATATATATATGCGTAGCGTAGGTGGGGTTGGCAAATGGCAACGCACGTCTTATTCTGCCTCCTTTTCTTATTTACTTATCTTTTTCATGGGATAGAGTAGACTATGGAAGGGGGTGATGTGGACAGAAGGAATTCAATTCATACGGAGGTTTTGATAAGCCCTACTTATTTAAGTGAGAAATTATTGTGTCTTATTCAATTACGGTCATATAATATGTGTGCATATTCATTTTATAATTTAAAATTAGAGAAATTATATATTTGTCGTCCACCCATTTATACATGAATTGGTTATATTTTGTGATCATATTCTATTAGGGTTTTCTATAATGAGGGGGTGTGTTGAGGGTTCAATCCAACCGCCCAATAATAGGAGAAATTATACAATAGTACGGTACTATTACATGGCACTTGCCAGGTGGTAGTACACACCTATAAGATGACGACATATGGACAACAGCTCCAACAAAGATATTTAACGTTTTGTTTTATATCAACGTTAACATCACCGTCCATATGAAATTAAACTTCTCCATCTTTATCCATCACCAACGACTTCCATTTCTACAAGATTCATTTGACTCCTAGAGGAGCGGCTATGTTGGTGCTGGGGCCATTAGATTTTTATAAACCCTCTTAATTTCTTCTCTTTTTTTCTTTTTTTTTTTTAATTTCATAAAATTTTAAGAAATTATTCTCTTCCCCAGTTTGTTCTTGGGTGTTTGTAAAGGAAAACATTAAATTTCTTTTTCTTTCCAGGCAAACAGGGGTTAATTTTAGGATCTTCGTTTCGAATTTGTTCTTGAGTCCATCGTCTTTTGCAATTGCTTGGGTTGGTGTTTGTTAAATGGGTAGGCTCAAACAATATGGGTTGCGATTTTATGGGTGTATAACTAAAAATCTAAAATAAATTTTGATGATTTTTTTTATGTTGAAAGAAATTATGAGAGTTAATGGCTTTTCGAGAGATCCCAATGGGTTGAACGAAAAACTCCATAGCCATGGCTTCTCGAGAGATCCAAAGATGGACAAAAGCTATGCAGCATTTGAGGCAAAACTGACGGACCGTAGAAGTGTCCAAACCAATATTAAACAGACGTTAGTTCCGCTTTTTTTTTTTTTTTCCAGTAGTTGTTATCTAAGTGTCGCCATATTATAGGTGCGTACTACCACCTGGCAAGTGCCACGTGGTAATATTGTACTATTGTATAATTTCTCCAATAATAGCTAAGCAATTAATAATTATTAGGGATTTTTGTAGAAATGTCACCTGAACTTATGCTTCAATTTGAATTTGTCACCTTAAAGAAAAATTTAAGAGAAATGTCATCTTAATTTTTAAAAATTCATGATTTGTCATCTGACTTTAGCACCATCCAATTTTCCATCAATTTTAAGGGTATTTTAGTCTTTCTACTTTAAAGGGTATTTTAAAAATGCAAAAATCATTATATAAAAACAAAAAGCTTAAATGTAAAAATGGCTGAGGGTTAAATGTAAAAAGCTCTGTTTTCTATTTTTAACATATTGGCCAATTTTAAAAACTTATCAGACAAAAATAAAATAAAATAAAACATTAGAGAGAGGAAAGAAATTTGAAAAAAAAAGGACCGGGGTTGTCAGGGAGGGAAGGACCCAGCAACGGAGAGGTGGGAAGGAGGGGCATGGCCAAAGGGGAGAGATGGAGACAGAGAAGTGGGGTGATCCCCGAATGGGCAGAGATTGGCTAGGGCTAGGATGGGGTAAATGGCTAGGGATGGTGGGGTAGGGGTTGTTCTTGTGAGAGGAAGAGAGAGGTATATATTAAGGGGTGAGGTGGATTGGAGTTGGGGTGGTGGGTTGTTGTTGGGGAGAAAGAGAAGAGAGAACAATGGTGGCTGGTGGTTGGGATTGGAGGTGGTGTCTTTCATTTTTTATTTTTTTTAATAATAGTTTTAGGTTTTTAAAAAAAAATTATTTATTTATTAAGTTAACTTTGATTTATTTATTTTAAATTGTATTCAAATAGTTATGTTTTTTTTAATTAATATTTAAATAGTTTTAAATTATTTTAACATTAAATTTAATGAAATGACTAAAATACCCTTAAAAATATATGGGAAATTGGGTGGTGTTAAAGTCAGATGACAAATCATGGATTTAAAAAAATTAAGGTGACATTTCTCTTAAATTTTTCTTAAAGGTGACAAATTCAAACTGAAGTATAAGTTATAAGTTCAAGTGACATTTCTACAAAAATCCCTAATTATTATTAAGGATCCCCTTATTATAACCCCTTCATTACAATCTCTTTGTGCTCAAATACCCCACAATAAATTTTCCATTTAGCAAACGTGGGTCAGACTAGTTGGTCAGGGCAGTGAGCCCACCCCTTGCACCCAAGTTCGAGTCCCCATCCTCGTAAATTAGATTAATTTAGAGTAGTTAAGACTACCCCTTGTAAAAAAAATCATTTAAACGACACTTTGTGAGCCCACTTCGTATTGTATTTGAATGGTATGAACAATTTATTTTTCAAATATATGTCCCTCAAATAAGCTTATTTGACAAGAATCCCTCAATTGAACTTAAGGATGCCAATGAGACGAATCGGTTATGTCATTCCCATTCTAATCCCCGTTAAGCATTTTCCCCCTTCCATGCCCCCATAATTGTAAAATTCAAATTGGGAATTCTCCATCTTTGCATTCATTGAGGAATTGGTTCCCCACTCCTGCCCATTGAATTTTTATTTTACCCTACTAGTAATTACGGTGCCACAATACTACTGCAAGTATAATAATCCTATGCTTTCTACTTTCAGTTGATAAAAGCTTTTTTAAGTGTGTTACATATGAAATAAAACCAAAAACCCTAGCCTCTCTCTCTCTCTCTCTCTCTCTCACTCTCTCTCTCACACACACACAGTTCCAAAGAAATAACTCAATTGAGTGAGGAAGAGTGATGAGTATATTTTATATTATATATTTAACCCCATTCTTAGTATATTTTGGTTAATATTTGGAAGAATTTTGATACTTTGAATTAAATTTCCAATATAGGACTTTCGACTTCCTCTAGAGCAAAACATAATCAAATGGACGAATTTTGGAGTAATTCTAGTTGGAGGATGTTCGTGAGTCACTTAGCTTGATCGTATCAAACTTTCAGAGTTTTCTACCAAGCGGTTATTTTCTGGCAATAAAATAAAAGAGCAGTGCGTGGTGCTAGAATAGTGACGTTTTGGGCTTTTATTGCGTTTTTGGAGCCCAAGATGACCTCAGATAGGTTCGTGGCCTTCTGGAGAAGTGTTCAGAACGTTTTTATCTTTAGAACAAGCTATCTTGGGCCTGGAGGAGATTTGAGGCCAAAACGTGGCTGGGCAGATTGTTGGCAGATTCTCCTAATCCAATTTGGACTTTATATCCTAATATTATTTTATTTTAACCTAGTTTCCTTGTGGGGATTGGGCAGCTGGGTTTTAGGAGGTATTTAACTACTTTTTCACAACAATTTTTAGGACTTCTTTTTGGCTTTTGAACGTGACATTGTGGAGAGCAATTGCTAGGGTTTTGGAGTTTTGCAACTTTAAGGTGTTTTCATTCTTTTTCCATGATTTCAGTTATGAATATGCGTAACTAATTCAAATTGCTAGGGCGAAGCCATAAGCCTTAGCATGAATATGTAATTTTATTAATTTGCTTATGAATGGATGCATGTTTGCTTTGAATTATTAATCACTGCGATTAAAACTATCTGAAAATAGGTTTTGGGTGTACCATCTCCATCACCTTTGTCCGGTTACTTGTCTCCTGGCGATGTAATTATGTCAGTTGATGGTGTGCCCATCTATTTTAATGACTGATCACCATTAGGATATTTAGACAAGTAATTTGATGCAATTTCTGTTGGAACATCACCCTCAAATTGAGGAGGGCTTCTTGTGATTAGTAGTTGTAAGTTCACTTAAGGCAAACATCACGCTCTTAAGGGTTGCATGGTTTTTCAAAGGGTTTTCACAAAGCTTAATGAGTCTTGCATGTTTATATTTGATCTGAACATCACAGACGGATTGCATGTTAGATATATGTTTTCGCTTGAACATCACAAAGAAAATATGCATTAGGAAAACCTAACCTTCAAAGCATATATGTGGAAATTCATAAGTAATTGATAGAATTGCATAGGATTGTTGTGACGGTGATGGCTGAACCCTAGTTTTCTCTAAATCGTTATTTTTAAAAATGTTTTTCTTCTTTGTTGTAACCCTAGTTTTCTCTAAATTGTTATTTTTAAAAACGTTTTTCTTCTTTGCTATTCTTATTTCCCAACTTTCAGATTTCTTTTATTGTTAATTTAATATTTTCAAACTCATAAATTTCAGATCTTTGATAAAATCTATTTTAACTATTAATTAAGAGTTAGTTTAATTACAAATTAGTCAAACAATCCTTGGGGACAACGACCTTGCATGAGCATTTATACTACAATTACCTTGTATGCTTGCAAGTATTTTCAGTGATTTTAACCCTGTTTGCGCAGGTTCTAAAAATCCTATCAAGAAGATGTATCATTGCACATCCTTCCTTCTCATCTTTTTTATTTTTTGGGTTAGTAAATAAGTCTCTTGGGGAGTTTTAAATAAGAAGTCAATTGTGGTGATTTCTTTTGAACCATGTTCATATTGAAGTTTCCCATCTAATTCTTCAATAAAATAATTCTCCTGAAACCCTATCTCTAAAACTTATCATCTTCTTTAAATATAGTTATACATCGCATTTGAAGGAGTTTACTGCAATCTACCCTGTTGTTTTATGTTGTGATTGTTCGATTGGCTCACTGTTATGCACAATAGTTAAATCGCTAGAAATCACATTTTCCTTAGATTCGTCTCATGTTTTGCATTCGCTTAAAGTCTAGATGTAGTGGGATTGATGAGGGTGACATTAATTTAGGCTTATGGGTTGATTTAGTATTTTGGGTTTTGCGGACTTTGCTTTGGATCATTCTTAATTGTAGTGATGTGGGCTAATAGTTGTTTGTGTAACTTTTGTCCACTTTAGTTTTATTTTTTTAGCTTGTTAGTTTTGTTACCCTTTTGGGCTTAGTCCTTTGTATGTCATTAATGTCACAAACAAAGTGTAAGACCCGTGTCTAGGGGAAACAAGAACAGTGAGCAATCCCCCATCGCTCGGGGAGGGAAAGGTTAAGTGCTTTATATGTGTGGGCACTTCTCTTCCTAGCAAGAGGCCTTTTGGGCAAGATATCATTAGCTTGAGCCTAAGAACAAAACCATAAGGGGGGAGGCCCAAAGCGGACAATATCTTGCTAGGGGAGTTGGGTCGTGACAAATGGTATCAGAGCTGGACCCCGACCAGAAGTGTGCCAGCGAGGACGCTAGGCCCCAAGGGAGGTGGATTGTAAGACCCGTGTCTTGGGGAAACAAGAACGGTGAGCAATCCCACATCGCTCGGGGAGGGAAAGGTGAAGTGCTTTATATGTATGGGCACTTCTCTTCCTAGCAAGAGGCCTTTTGGGCAAGATAGCATTAGCTTGAGCCCAAGAACAAAACCGTGAGGGGGAAGGCCCAAAGCGAACAATATCTTGCTAGGGGAGTCGAGTCGTGACACGAAGTTGGATGACAATCAGGCGAATCGAGGTTGGGTTGTGTATGACATTTCCAACCTCATCCCTGTTAACTATTTACCCTCATCCCCGTCGTCCTACCTGCATTAATCAAATCGGGGATTCCATATCCTTGTCTTCATTGGGGATCAGGTTCATCGACCCTTTCCATAACAAAAATATTAATAAATAACTATGTTTAAAAGGAGAAAGATGTGTTACGAGGCCAATATATGAATCAATCCAATTTTCGTTAATTGAAAATATATACTACTTAGACAAATAAATACTACAAGGGTGAAGACCTTGGCACCAATGTGGTACCCAGGCAAAGGCTCTCCGATACTTGTGTTAGATAAGGAGGGAGAAAACAAGTATGATTATGGTAATCAAATTGTCATTACCTATGTATTCGAGTAAGCACCCTAATTATAGGGGAATGTATAGCAGACCTTGGGGTGATATTTCGATGTGAGACTCGTAGGTATGGCCTGTGTGGTTGCCACATGTCCTTGGGCATTACTTGGTTTATAATATCGATAATATCAAGATGATGAAGACAATGAAAATTTTGAAGAGTTATTTACATTAACACCCCATGAGATTTCTTGTGTTTTCACAAAACCCCTCATGTCTCAAAAATTACACGAACACCCTCTGAGGTTTCAGTTTGTTTTCACAAAACCCCTTTTCGTTGACTGTTTGTCCAAAAATTGATGATTTCATTGGAAAAAAAAAACTTATGCAAATGACAAAATTAACTGCAATGAAGTATATGTAATCTAATCTCAAAGGCCAACTTTATCATTTAGAGAATTTTTGTGTGTATAAAATCATCAATCTTTGGATGAAAAATCAATGAAAAGAAGTTTTGTGAAAACAATTTAAAACCTCAGGAGGTGGTCTTATAATTTCTAAAACCTCAAGGAGTTTTGTGAAAAAGCCAAAAATCTCAGGGGGTGTTGGTGTAAATAACTCAAATTTGAACCTTATATATGAACTCTATGTGGTACTAAGTCATTTATATATCTTACCATGCAATGTTTAAAGTGTAAAATATTATAGTAAATCATTATAAATAAATGATTATGGTATGTTTAATCTTCTTTTATTAATTACTACATATTTTCTACACTCACAGTGTTTGTCAGTTCACTATATAATCAACTTAAATCAATTAAACTCATCATGGAATGCATTTCCTTTTAATTTTTTGATAATTGATTAAATAAACATCCTCCAAAGTTTCAAGAAAAATTTTCAAGTTTTTCTTACAATTTCCATGATTTTTATTCAATTTTTATCAATGACAATAATTTCCCGATATTTTCATTGAAATTTCCGTGTTTTCGGACCACCGATATTTCCGAAACCATCGATATTTTAGACCTTGCTAAAACAAACATGGGAAAGAAAATAAAGTGATAAATCTCAGTTACTTTCTTAGCGTTACCAAACATGAAAAATGAATCTTCCATTTCCCATCCCTTGAGAAATGACATATGGAATGATTTCCCCTCAAATTCTTTCCGTAAACCAAACGAGAAAGGAGTAAACTGTAGTTAATCCTAGATAATATGGGAGAATCTAGGTGGGGCAGCTTTTTATTTGATTGTTTGATTTTAAATTTTGAGCTGGACTAAAGATATGTACCTCTTTTTTTATTTTTTATGGAACATTTTGGGCCGGGCCGCCCTCCATGTAGAACCCCCTGAAGAAAGTGGATAACACAAATTCAATGGGTGGGTAGAGAGTTTTGTGTCTCATGAGTCATGCTAATAAGGAATTCTCTCGAAATCAGTTGTGCTTGGCTTCTTATTCTTTCTAAGTAGAAACAGGATCCTCTAGAAATCCCAAAAGATCTATTATCTTCCAACATCCGAAGAGCTACCAAATGACGAACATGATTTAACCAAACGCAAATATTTGGAAGTTGATGGGGGAGCTTTTTAGGACGGGGAGGAAACAAAAATTTGTCATCAAAATCAAATGTGGCGTGGCAATTTATGACCGCATATAACTGATCGAATGATGTAACAACTTACATGTTATTTATGAACAATCTCTTATTAACGTCCTATGTGGCATGACAACTTATGTGTTATTCGTGACACTTCTAGTAATTTCGACTCAAGTTTTTATTATTTTATTTTAAATCAGCCTTATTTATAATAATATTTAGCCTTCACCTTCCCAACTTTTGATCTTTTCGGTGCCACCGCCTTTCTCATCCCCCTTCTTTAGATTTCAGGAATTCTACGGATCTTTCTGATGTTTGATAGAAACTCATGTCTTGTAAAAGGTGAAAGGCTACTACTTAGGCCTGTTTGATAACCATTTCAATTTTAATTTTTAGTTTTTTTTTCTTTTTCCTTTCTGTTTTTGTTTCTTTTGGATATAATTAAGTTGTTTAATTTCATTTACATGAACTGGTCAGCTAAATGTAATAATGTGGTACAAAGCAAAACATTACTCACCAGATATGCATCTTAATTCATAATTAATTTAATGCTTAATCCACACAGAGCACAAAACTAGTAATTAAGAATCTTAATTCCCACTCGATCCAGTTTAACATCCGAAAAAAGATTTAGAAAAACCAACCAAAACCCAGAAAAGAAAAAGAAACAAGAAAAAAAAAAGCCAGGCACATATTTTATTTATAGATTCTCACCCAGTAAGGTAGATGTACATGCAGATGCAGAGGAGCTCAAAGAGCAACCATGGAGAGGTCATGGATGCTCTGCTCATCCAACTCCGATGCCTGTGAATTTCTTTGATGGGTCACAGCCTGTTGCAGTAGCCTCAGAGCTCGCTGCAAGAATCCAGTAGCAGCTGGCTGCTGCTGTTGAAGATCATCATCAAAATTGTCAGCTGCTGCAATCTGGTTGAGCTGGAAGAAGAAGAGCCTTGACTGATGGATCAAGTCAGAGTAGGTTTGATGAACAAGGCTGAAGCTGAAAGAGAGCTTGAGCACAAAAGGGCAGATCAAGCCAGTGAGCAGTGGGGTTATTAGAGTGCTGTGAGAGGTGGAGAAGGCTTTGAGTTTCAGTGTGGTTGCTACAATTGCCGTGTGAAAACCCATGGGACCCAAGCTTCAGGAGATTAAAGCCGGGAATATGAAATGAAATATGACGGGTTTTGGGTTTGATACCAGTATATATAGAATACATGTGTCACATTCCCAAGCTTTCAATTTTCACTTTCCCTGTTAGTAACTAGAATATATGCAACAACTCCCTTATCCAACTTTTGGTCATAAAATAATCTGATAACTATTTATAATATAATGATGATTAGCAGTACGATAAGTAAATATGATACAAATAGCGATACTCATAAGTAATTTTTATTTTTACATTTTAGTTACCAACTGATATTGCACTAATGTGTACTGGTAAAAACGATGAAGAGTTTAGTCTCTGTCTTATGATGTGTCTGCTCTTCATTTGAATGATGAATATATATATAAGCTGTGTGTTCCAATCAAAGTACCAGCTCTATAACACTTGTTGAGGTTGAGGATACCGAAGGAGTTGAATATTATTATAATTTCTTTTTCATTTATTCGATACCGATTGAACCCATGACATGCTGAAAATAAAAACACGTTTTACCTCATGACAACAAATTTCCATTGCTATCATGAATTTGAGTATCCCCACCTCCAACAATAATTTTCGATCTTTCTAATAATGGAGGGGGTTTTTTTTTTTTTTTTTTTTTTTTTCCGGGGTATTGTACATATAACTTAATAATAATTTTAAAGCCAATTAATTAGCTATTAATCAAGTAAAATTTTTCTTTTCAATATTGGAAGAGTTTTCCGACTCGAATATCCCTCTTTCCGGACTTGAAAAAGTAAAGAAAAATGATGTAAATATATGCTTTTTTTTTATGGGAAAAACTTTTAAATATAAACATATAGTAATGAACAATATAAAAAATTCATGACATTATGAGGAGCTAATTAGCATTACATCATTTGCATGCAGAATCGCAACCATATTATTATACCAAGTGTAGGGCCTATTGGTTTGGTATTGGAAATTTCCAAGAAGTTTCTCATGTCATGCTTGGCCTTGTCTTTAGTTGATTCAATTCTTTGGCAGCAATGCAATAAATGGAAAATCTATATACGAGCATTCAGCTCCTTCAATCTTCTTATCTCCTTTGAGTTACTGATTTCATCACTGAAAATGTTTGGACCATGCATCATAGATGTGGCACAAAAGCTTATAAATAAAAAAAAACAGAAGAAAAAAAAAAGGAAGATGTTAAAACTAGATTTAGAGGGAATCGTATACAAAATCACCGAATAAGTCCATGAACTTTGTCTTTAATGTAGCGAAAGATAAAATATTGTATGAGGCCACATTTAGGCGAACATGTGTGGGGTTTTATCACAAAAGGCTTCGGTGATATTAGTAATAGAACCATTTATTATATATTGTATTTTATTTAGTCAAGTTTCCAATGTGAGATTTATATTCTTCAACACGCCCCCTCATGTGGGACCACCACATAATGGGCCACACATGAAGCTAAGTCCACATCGGAGTCAATCATTTAAGTCCAACATGTGAACACCACGTATTGGATAAGGGGTATAGGTAAACATTCAAGCTCAACATGTGAACACCACATATTGGGTAAGGGTAAATGCCCAATTCAGGCCTAGTCAATCAACCCGCTCTGATACCATGTTAAATTCAGATAGACGGGTTAGCGGCCCACTACCAACAACACCGATATTGTCCTCAACTTAACCACCTGCAAAGCCCAATAAGTGTGAGGTTTTATTACAAAAGGCCTCGGTAATATTAGTCGTGGAACCATTCATTATATATTTTATTTTATTTAGTCAAGTTTCCGATGTGAGACTTTTATTCTTCAACACAAATATCATAATCGGAATAATTTATTTTCTAAATTACAATTTAAAGAACACTTATGCAAAAAGTCAATTAAATTGGATGTCGTTTAATAATCCTTTTGTATATAAAAAAGACGTTTTTAGTACAATTAAGATCCTTATGATGAACTGTCCATTTAGTTTATACATATGGATGACTAAACGATCTCAAATTTTATTTTATTTTTTGCAAACTTGATCTTTAAATGATAATTTAGAAAATAAACGCATCCGATTGTGACATGTATCATGAAATTTGGTTTGTTTAAGTCTTAATTAGTAATGAATCGGCGTTTTTTCTCCCTCAATTTCTTAGATAATAGTTTGGAATTAATTAACTTAGCGATCTAGGGTTTTTCATTCCTCTTAATTTTTGTTAGCGGAAAACCACAACAACAAAAAAATAGCTTGGTAGAATTGGCATACCAAAAAAAAAAAACAAAAAAAAAAAAAATTCGTGGCAATGCGTTTTTATTACAACAAGGTCTTTCTTTTCGTGGTAATGATGAAAGTGTTACTTCAAGTAATAGAGGATATTACTTGGAGTTATTGCAATTCCTTGTAGACAATGATGAGAAAGTTAAAGAAGTTGTGTTAGAAAATGCTCCAGGGAATCTCAAGTTAGTAGCTCATTGCATTCAAAAAGATATTGTCAATTCATGTGCCATTGAAACACTTGATGTTATCACGAGTGATTTAAAATATAGATTCTTTTCTGTATTAGTGGATGAAGCATGTGATGTTTCAGTAAAAGAGTAAATGGCTATGGTGTTGCTTTATGTGGACGACAAAGGGCATGTAATTAAAAGATTTGTGGGGGTCCAACATGTTATCGACACCACTTCAAGTTCACTAAAGGATGCCATTGACACATTCTTTTCTTCCAATTGTTTGAGCCTTTCCAAGTTACGGAGACAATGTTATGATGGAACTAGCAATATGAGAGGTGAGTTGAATGACCTTAAAACAAAGATTTTGAGAGAACAACCTTGTGCACATTATGTTCATTGATTTGCTCATCAACTTCAACTAGCACTTGTTGCCGTGGCAAATAAAAATATTGACATTGCATATTTTTTCACAACTGCTAATAGTGTGGTTAACTATGTAATTGGAGCATCTTGTAAGCATCGTGATGTACTTAGAGCGCAACTCCAAGAAGAGCTTGTGATAGTTTTTGAAAATGATTGTCTTATAATTGGGCGAGGATTGCATCAAGAAACAAGTCTCAAACATGCAGTGACACACGATGAAACTCACATTATGGTACCTTGATTAGCATTATTTTTATGTTTTCATCCGTGATTCATGTGCTTCAAATAATTATTGATGATAATCTCAATGTTAGTGTTGGTGAAGCAAATAAGTTAATAAGAGAAATGCTTACTTTTGAGTTTGTGTTTCACCTATTCTTGATGAAAAATATATTGGGACTCACAAATGATGTGTCACAAGCATTGCAAAAGAAAGATCAAGAAATTTTGAATACAATGGCTTTAGTGAAATCATGCAAGGAAAAGCTACATTGGATGAGGAATAATAAGTTTGATGTATTGGTTGATGAGGTATCTTTCTTTTGTGACAAACATCATATTGATGTTCCTAAGATAGATGAGACATTCATACTTACAGGGAGGTCAAGGCGTAATGCTCTAATAAAGACAAATCGTCATCATTACCATGTGGAGCTCTTTATTTATATCATTATGAGCAAATTACAAAGTTAGATGATCGTTTTAATGAGATAAATACCGAGTTTCTTATTCGTTTGGCATGTTTGAGTCCGAAAAATTCACTTGTAGCTTTTGATCAACAAAAGCTACTTCGTTTTGCTCAATTTTATCCTCAATACTTTTCATACAGGGATTTTTTGACACTTGAAGATCAACTTGAGCTTTATATTTATCATGTGCGTTCGAGTAATGATTTCTCTTAATTAAAGGGATTAGTGGTCTTGCAAAAAAAAATGGTGGAGGCAATGATGCATTGAGCATTTAATTATGTGTATTTGCTTATTATATTGGTTTTAGTTTTATCAGTTGCAACTGCTTCAGTCGAGAGAACATTTTCCGTCATGAATATTATTAAAGGTCCACTTCGGAATAAAATGGGGGACCAATGGTTGAGTTGAGTGATAGCTTGTTTGTTTACATTGAGAGGAATGTTTTTGCTTATATTGAAAATAAAGCTATAATGCTACGTTTTCAAAATAATAAACCTCATCGTGAACAATTGTAGCTTGTAATGTTGTTTTTGACATGAATTATGAATGAAATTATTATCGTTTCATTTTTAATATTTTTTTCATATTAAATTTTTTTTTGTGATTTTCTCATAGGTTACCAAATGGACTGGGCTTCCCAAAATTTTAAAAAAATCACTTATCACCCCAAATAAGCAATGCCAAACGGGTACTAAGTTTGAGACTCCAAATTTTATGCCCGTTTCGCATTATTATTTTGATTACTTTCTTGAAAAGCAAAAGAGTGTTGCTAAACGAACCCTAAAATTAACTGAGTACACCCTATGATCTAAGTACACCCTAATATTTTAATCAAAATGTAAAATTAACTAAGTACACCCTATTTAACTACCAAAAATACCCTTGGTACACCCTAATACACTCTATTACACGACACCCTAATACCAATCCTAAACCAGGTTTCTCTTTTTATGAGTGTTATACTTTTCCAGCTCTTGCTTGTTGCAATTTCTACACTCATGAATCTCAATGTCTACAATTTATTTAAAAATTTTACTTTGGTAGGAAAGTAAGGGCATAGAAGACTTTGGTGGTGTTATAAAGAGGCCAGCGGAAATCTCAATGTCTGCAATTTATTTAATATTCCATACTTTCTCATCTTCTTCAACCTTAAATTAAGTAAACCTACTTGTATGATTATTTGTTGGTTGATATCCAGCTTGCTGTCTTGTTTGGTTATAATCTACTTGTATTCAGTGACTAAATTTAATTCTTTTTCTTTTGTCATGAAGGCTATATTGCAGCAGACAGAATCAGGTTCATTTTGCCTCCAGGTTGATCTATTTAAAGTATGTGGGAAGTTTGCCTTATCAGATGATCATGAAGATCGCTTTTTACTCGGCAAAAGAAAAATTCTTCGTCACTCATCGAAGATTGATACTGTTGCAAGTTAGCTGGATTAGAATCATTGCTATCTATCCCTTCCTATCTACTATACACCATTCAACGACACCTCCTTGCGCCTTCGTCAATACTCGCGGCGTTGTTCATGGGCACCAAGCAATATGAAAACTTTTCTATGTTTGATTAGGGTTGAATATGGTGAGTAGGGTGTACTTATTAAAATTATATTTATTTCACAATTCAATATATTCTTTTTGGTCATTTTATATTAGGGTAAATTAGTAATTTAATAAATAGTTTGATGATAGGGTGTACTCAGTTAATTTTAGGGTTCGTTTAGCAGCATTCAAAGCAAAATGTGTCTGTCTGTTTAGTACCCGTTTGGAATTTCAAGATGTTCAGCAGTTGAAACAGGAAGAGGAGGACTTGTCACCTAAATGGTTCCAATGTGTTAAATTATGATCAAGTCTTTATTCGTGATTTCATACCTTCTGGCATAGCTTTCCTCTTGAAGGGGGAGTATGATATTGTTCTGAACTTTATACTTTATACTCTTCAGTTGCAGGTAATGTTTGTAATCTGGTAATAAATACCTTCTGTTATTCCACAGTCAACATTACTAAATGGTGCATTCTCATATTACTCTAGTTGAACTTTAGTGCTATGCAATTGTATATATCAAATTCAGTTCAGATTCTCAATCAAATTCGCGTACATGTGTGTCTATGCTTGTATTCATGTGTGCATATATACAGAGAGGGATTCAAATATGGGACACAATGTTTGAGCTCACCTTGCAATGGTGTCTAATGAGAGGAATTGTCTATTATTTGGCCCACTTGAAGAATAACGCTCGCAAAAATCATCCAATTGGAAAACATTTAGCCATGTGATTATCATCACAATTATTTTAGTGTTAATCAGAAACACTTGAACAGAGAAAAGTCAATTCAACATAATGCCCTTTTTAGTTATTATACACAACTCACAGCACTTTTACAAAAAAATTTACCAAACACTCAGAAACTGATTATTGTACAAACAGCACTTATAAAAAAAGGTTTACCAAACACCAAACTGCTTTCTCTCACAGCTGATTTCTCTCACAGCAAATCTGACAGCGATTATTTTCACAGCACAGCAATGCCAAATTGGCCCTTAGTAAAAGGAAGGATAAGTGATTATTTGTGAAAATCGCTACCGAAGACCTCAGTTTGGAGAATCAGGGTGGAATGTGCTTTTTATTCCGCTTTCTTGAGAATCAGTTGGGGACCGATTTGGGCATTACTGAATTTTTTCGAACAACCCAACATGCCCTCATTTCTTTTGACAATTTCCACAAAATGTCCTTCCCCCTTCTTTTTTTTTTTTTGGGTATGTCCTTCCCTTTTTATGTGTGCACGTCCTTCTCTTCTTCTTCTTCCAATTGTTGAGCTTCTTTCATTTATTTTCTTTTCACTCTTTCTAGGCTTCGTTTCTTATAGTTTTTCATTTTTTATTCTTCCACTTTCTCATTAGCTTTTAGGGTTTGATTTGATTGTCATTTTTTTTAGTTCAATCTTCATCCTCACAGAAGTTAAAGACAATTGATTCATCAAGAAACTATATTAATTATTAATGCAATATGTTGGGTTTAATTTCAAATAATAGTTTAGAGGATTTGGAGAAAAATATTTAATTTTCAACATAAAACTTAATTTATTTTACGATTAAAATCATTTTTAGGGTGTGATGGAAGTAAGAAACATATTTAACATAAGAATTATATAAGTGAAAGTGAAGGTGCGTTTATTTTTTTTACCTAAAACTTGAATAGAAAAGTCATTTCAACATAATGCCATTTTTCGTCATTATACAGAACTCACAATAGTTTTACACAAAAATTTACCAGACACTTGAAAATTGATTATTGTATCAAAATCACTTTTAACAAAAAAATTTACCAAACGCCAAACTGCTTTATTTCACAGTTGATTTTTCGCACAACAAATCTGACAGTGATTATTTTCACAGCATAGTAATGCCAAAGTGGACCTTAGTTTGTAAAATAACATTTCGGTCTATCGAAAGTTCAATGTGGTATGCCAACCAAGGTGGTTGGTGTGAGTGGTTTGGCACTTTCATTCCTTAAGAGAGGTCAGGGGTTCGATCTTTGCTCTCGTACGGAGTCACCACTTTGGCCAACACTTTACCCCTTACGGGCCGACCCGGAGTGAGTGGGGGTTAGTCTGGGTTGTGGTTAAGGCTTAAAGGTGCCCCCCATAGTTGGGGCCTATCCAGGACCCCCTCATGATTCAGACCAAAAAAAAAAAAAAAAAGTTCAATGTGGTATGCCACTTTTCGGAGCCTGGCCTTGGACTTGCGTGGCCATCAAAGTAAAAGCCCAATGGGTTGTTTTGGTAGAAGAAAGCAATATGGGGTTAGTACCTTAACTTGGCCCATAAAACAAGTTCATTTTGGACCCGACAAGTAAAGCGAAAAACCAGCGTCCTCGTGCGCACACACCTGTTTGAGAAGATTAAGGAACAAGACTCAGGCTTTGGCAAAAACCCCTAAATTCAACTGCCATTGTCTGATACCAGAAACCGTAAAATATAAACCGCCACTTTCAGCACAACCCTTAACCGAGAACACAGAGAGAAACACAGAGAGAGAGAAATAGAAAGATGAAGGAAGAGGAAGAAGGACCCCCCAATAGAGAACTGTATGCACTGCTTCACATATCACCGGAGGCTTCCGATGAGGAAATCAGAAAAGCTTACAGGCAATGGGCCCAAGTTTATCATCCTGATAAATACCAAGCTCCTCATGTACACTCTCATTCGCAACTCCATTATGTTCCTTTATATTTTATTTTTAAACTTTTGATTTTAAAAAGGTTAAAATTCTGAATACTTTCCTTGTTGGGTTGATACCCAATTTCTCTATTTTGCCAAGATATGTTTTTTTGTTGTTGGTGGCATTGATTTAGTTATTGAACTGCTACGATTATAAAGTTTGCTGTTTAATTGTAAATTTGATGATGGGTCCTGTGCTTTCAATCAAACACATTGGTGTTCATTGTTTTAAGGTTGAAACCTGTCCTGCTGGGCTGTGTTTGTTATAGTAATGTACTGAAATTAAATGCAGAGCGGATTTGTTTGAATTTTGAACTTCATGGAAGGGTCTTTGGCATTGGCAACAAAATGTTAGACTTGTTTGGCAGTTGAATTTAATTTCATGAAAGGTGGTAATTGAGTAGTACTATCATTCATTACTTGTTTTCAGATGAAGGATACTGCTACAGAAAACTTTCAACGGATATGCCAAGCATACGAGATATTGTCGGATGAGAATAAAAGGAAGATATATGACATTTATGGTATGGAAGGGTTGACTTCTGGTTTGGAGCTTGGGACAAAACTGAATAAAGCAGAAGAGTTGAAGGAAGAACTTGAGAGGTTGCGCAAACTGAAGGAACAAGAGAAGGTCTCAGCACATTTCCGACCTTCTGGTACAATATTGGCCAATATGTCTTTGCCACACCTTTTGCATGGTCATGGCATCATGAGAGGGTACAGCTCGGTTTGTTTATGTGTTATCTTTTTGTCTCTTCATGCAATTGATCAACTTGAATCAAGTTATTATTTTTTGCCGCATAGGGAGAATTTTTAAATGTAAATTTACAAAGAAAGGGTGGCATTTTATAATCACAATATAGGTAATAGTTGATGTCATACACAATCACATGCATAGGTGATGTTTTTAGCTCCTTTTAGAGTAATTATTTCACACCTGCCATCACTATGTCTGTGTTCTTATGATTGGACCTAGTTGCATCTCGTATATCTTGACCATTTTTGTAGGCTTGTAATTCCATTTCTCGTCTTAGTAAGATATCTTGTTCTTCCAATACAGTTACCTTCCTAGAATCCTATTATAATCACATTGATCCTTGATATCATAAATGCATGATATTCAGTGCAGTTGTATGCTTTGGTAAAGTCTTCTACATCGTAGTTCTGTTTGTTTTATCTGGACACTGATTTGATATTAAAAAATGTCAGGATGGCTATGACAAGTTCAGTCCAGTCTCAGATATCAAAGCACAATACCCTTTCAATTGGTGGAAATTTGGCAGTTAATGGGAACTCTGGCGGTGGAGCTGCTACTATAGTTTTTGGGCATCGGCTTTCGTCAGTTTCTTCAATAGAATTCATAGGTTCTGCTGGTTTACGGTCACTTATTGGGGTGCAGACATCTCGGTGAGCTTATCTCATTTGATTCGAGTCAGTTTGAATTTTCAGTACGTTGATTCCTCTTTACATATTCATTGTTTGTTTTGTCCAGTAACATGTCATCGCATTTAACTGCAACAATGGGACTTTCAATGTCTTTGAGAGATGGTTCACTGAATCTCTCCAATACCTGGGTGCGACAACTATCAGAAACTGCAAGTGGTAATGTATGTGCATTTCTTGTTCCAGTTGACTCATTTTATTTCGTTTTTTTTTTGGGTATTGTTCATATTTTGTAACATCAGAAAGAACATATTGTACATGAATAATTATAGAAATAGTGGAATATGCTTGAAGTCATGAATGCTTCGGACGTCACAATCGCTATGTTTGTGCAAATATACTCTATTTATAACATGAAACACACCACATCTCACACATTAGGACGTGTTTTTGTGGAGGGAAAAGATGAATGAAAGTCAACCAAGTGGTAAAGCTCAACAGGATTATAAATGATCTAGTCATATGTAATTTGTTAAAAACAAAAAATAGAGTGCACATCCTATTAGTATATTCATATTAAATTTTTTGAGATGGCTAACATTTTTATCTTTTCATTTGCCCTGGGGTGGGTCCACCTTCTCTTTAACAGATACAGCTTGCTTTAGGCTCAGACTCAGCTGTTTCAGTAGGATGGCGAAAGAAAAACCAGAAATTGTCTGCTGCTGGAGAGCTGAAGGTACATCTATATTTGGGACATAGTTTAAAAGTAGAATACCTTGGAGACATATCATTTGTTGGACGGTCTACAAATCTTCTAATGCTATGGACCACTCCCTGCCTTGTTCTAATTTTATATTCAGCATTCTGTTAGTTGTTATAAATTCAATTGATCTGTCTACATGCAATACATTTTTACTTTGTTTCATTTATTATAAGCTTCTCACTTCTCAGTGACCCCTTAGTTAAAAATGATTTACTGCCTTTTATGAAATCAAACTTAATTTGTACATAATTCACTTAAACTTCATTTATTTTCAACTTCTACAGTGTGGCATAGATTCCTTTGCAGCATCAGCTCATTATAATCATCGGTTTTCGTCAAAGTCTCATGGTCGTATTGTGGGGAAAATTGGAAGGTATGCTCTAAGTATCTCGATGGATAGATTTTAATTAAACCTTTTTTGGGGGTGATAATAAATTCTCCGCAAATGCTTTTTATCTTGATCATTACTTATCGTCTCAAAGTTATTTTTCCATACTCAATTTCATTCCAACTACATGTTTAACTGTAATGTCTATGATTTAGGTACCAATTATACATGTTTTAGCTTCTCTCTTACTTTTACCATACACAGAGAAAAATCTTGTTCTGGGTATTTAGGGAGTTCAATAGTGCCTCTTTTTCTACTCAACCAAACAAAGCAAGGTTCCTTTATGTTATGTCTACGATTTTAGTTACCAGTTATATATCTTAAACATGTTCCTGCAATGTCTATGATACATTAATTTGATATATAAGCAGGATACAGTAGTCAACCAAATATAGACACCAATTTAGGTAATATAAGTGCTCATACGTATCCGGTTTTGCAATTGATTTCTAACTGTAGACATTATTGATGCAGCAATGCCCTTGAGGTTGAAGTTGGTGGTGGGAGAAAGCTATCAAATTTCAGCACTGTTCGCATGTTGTATTCAATTGGAATTCAGGTGATTCAGAAAGAAATATATAATTTTTTAAAAGCTTTATGCTGTATTTATTTCATGGAAAATATTATTCAGATAACATTTTCTTTCATTGGATTGTCTTTTTTTGTTGTTTTGATTTTCTTAATTTCTCAATTTGCTTGGTGTTTATTTAAGTTTTCTGGGAACACTTTGCAGAGGAAATAACGAAGAAAACCAATTTAACTTGATATTTTGAGTTTTTAGAAACCTTTCTTAAACCATTTTTTAAAAATAAAAAATCACGTGTGCAAGAGGATTTTCCTTTTAATCTCACGGTACGCCTGGCCTAAATTTATTTATTGTTTAGTTTTGACTAAAGTGCCACAAATTGCATTAGCATTCCTTTTGAGAGACCTTTTTTTAATCATACACGCCCTGCATCTTGTTTGTTTTTTGTTTTATTTGTTGTAACTGTATTTGTCAAAAGACTTTTCCTATTGTGTATTCCGTGTGTGTGATATTTTTTGTTTGTAACATATGAAAACATTTTTTTTTTCGTAGGCTGTGTACATTGCAACATATCCTTTATTTAGCCATATCAATATTAGAGCATGTATGAAATATGAGGTACAATTGGTGCAACTAAAGTTACAAAAATTGATAAAAAGTAATAATGAAGCATGAAATGATTCAATAGGAATGTGAGGAGTAAAAGATAATGGAGAATCAAATTTGAAAATGTTATGCTAAAAGTGATGAATAAAAATTACAGAAGTTGAGGTAGAGTTAATCATTTATTAATATTGTAGATTAGAAGATAGTTTACTACAGTGACTGAAATTGCGTTAACAGTATCAGAAAATGCAAATGTTGAAATGAATAGAGATTCTTTCAACTGTGGATATATGGGCATTACTTTTTCACGGTAGATCTTGTTTCTTATTTGCAGATTTCATTATCAAATGCTTTGATGCAAATAAAGTTAGGAAAAAGACTTGCACAACACAAATTTGTAAACAGTTGGCCAAAGTCTTTAAGTAGAGGAAGCCGAATTCCCATATGAACTTTTCTGTAAATTTACTCCTTTGCTCCTTCTGCAACAAAATATAGTTTAAGTTGTAAGACTAATAATAAAACTCCCTATTCCAAGATTCTGTAGAATGTTATGTAACACAAAAGTATAACTGCAATTTGAAAAGGCGTATTAGGAAGATTGTTCAGTGTAGTAGATAGTGATAGTGAGATTGGCATAAAAAGGGGAAGGGAGCTAAAGTATCTACCAGGAAAAAAAAACAGCAAACACCTATTATGAAAACATCTAAAGTAATTATATCTGCAGTGATACATCAGGTTTTCTTTTAGTTTGAAGAAAAATAAAGGTTACCACACAATCTTCAAAAGCTCTCCACATAACTCCACACACAGCCTAAAATTCCAGCAAAACCCATGACAAACCTTGTCCACATAGAAAATTCAACTTCATATATGATTCGAACGAAGCAACTGAAAAACAAGTAAAAAATAACTTAATTAGATTAATCCATCAAGAAAAAAGAAAAAAAAACCTTAGAGTTGCTAACTAAAATATAACCTTGTGGCCAAATTCAGATGATTTTGATCCTTTGGTAATCTCTGGACGTTCTCCAGGCTTTGATCTTCTTTACGCTTTGCCTTCCAAACAAAGTTCAGGAAAAAAAATGAAGTATTTTTAAGAATATTTTTTGTGAAGAGATCCAGCTATCTCTGTTAATCTGGCGTTTGTGCGATGAGAGAAAAAGGGAGACCGTTGAACCTGTTGTGCAATTCAACTTAGCAGTTTGTGATAATTATTCTATTTTTATCTTTTAAAAAAAACATTATTTAGTTATATTGTTTTACTATTTTACCCTTAATATGTTATATTTTGTCTTTTGAGATTTTTAGTTAACTAAGAGCAATTTAGTTGTGTTACATGTTTAGTTGTTAGGCGTCCTAGTCTAAGAGAATCTTGAATAAGTTTTCAATTAGTGTTTCAATTAAAATTATAAAAAATTTGTTGGATTTTTTCATGCTTGATCTGCAAAGATTAAATTTTTTTTGTTAATGGCTACTGTTTATAGTTCGTTCAGACACTTTAAATTTATTTTTACACGGTAATTCACTCTTTCAGTTAGTTCCTGGTTAACTTGTTTATATGTTCAAAGTGTGACTGCAATCTTACACACTACCTTTCTATGACAGGGTATATTTTGGAAATTCGAATTGCACCGTGGGGGCCAAAAGTTAATCATTCCTGTAAGCATAATTTTTAGCCCGTATGTATTTTAGATGTGAATGCAAATTTGATCTGTATTTGACATTTGATCAAAGGTTTTTTGTGCTTGTGTACCTCTTTATTCTTGCACCTGGGGATTTGAAATGCTCCTTGTGTAGAGGTTAAGGAGCTATTGGATTAGAAAATACAAAACTAAGGTTGCATTTTGATATCTGACATGTATTTTTGGAAAATTTTCTTCTTGTTATGTGTGGATTGCTCTTTTTATATCTTTTCGGAAAGAAAATGAAACACAACTCTATATTGTTAGTATCACCTGGGTTTAGGCCTCACAAGTTTTGATCTGTTGCTGATGGCTTTACATGCAGATTTTGCTTTCTAGGCATTTGGATCCTGTGTTTGCAGCCGGAGCGTTCATAATTCCAACATCAGTTTACTTCGTACTCAAGGTTGGTACAGATATACTCTAACTTTGGGCCTTGAGTATGTTATTCTTCTTTACCTTATGCAAACTCAGCCAAGGTTTTTAACTGGCAGGATTTTCTCATTATTATTTTTTACATGTGCCGGTGTTGTTGAGCTATTGTTGGACTGTTAAAGTTGGTCCCATTTGTAAAGTTCATTAAGCGATTTACGAAATAATATGTGGGCAAGAGTCTTGAAGATGCAATTTATCATCTATGCTCAGTTGACCAGAGAATTGCATGTTCTATATATTGTCTATTGATTATGTGTATTTTTTGTATTCTTGCAGAAATTCGTTTTGAAACCTTATTACCTTAAGAGGGAAAAGCAGAAGGCTTTAGAGAATAAGGAAAAAACTTCTGCACAGGTATGCCTACCCATAAGTGCAAAATATCTGTGCAATTTTAGGGCACCAAGTTTTGTGCTCTGTTGCAATTCTTGGTGAGATGCTGAGAGATACATGTTGCACCTGGTTTTCAGTTGGATTTGCTGGCTTCATTGTGTTGTATAATTATTCTTCCCTGAATTAATACAATTCAGTCTACACATGATATCTTTCTATTTTTTATTTGTAATGTTTTACTTTTTGTTTTCCATTTTGCCTTGTGTGAATATTTGGAAGAATCTGTAAACCTTGTATCTGCAGGTTCTGGAGGCAAGAGCAGCAGCAGACAAAGCTCAGAAGTTACTACAGAATGTAGCGAATAGGAAAACAAATAAGCAGCTAGAAATAGGGGGTCTGGTAATCACAAAAGCATTATATGGGAATCTCAAAGCTTTGAAGAAAAGAGATGAACCAGTAGAATCAAATGATTCACCGGTCATTGATGTTAAATTGCCTCTAAATTTCCTTGTCAGCGATTCTGGGCAACTGCAGGTTTGTTCTTTTATAAAATTATGTTACTGCTTAACTCTTTAGTGCTTGTTTGATCATTCTAGGAATGCATTTCACAAGCAGTAAGTTTGGCTAAAATAAAATAATATTGCATTTACAAGAATGCATGCTTTACTATTTTAACCGAAAAAAGAAATGCAAGGGTCAGGTTCTAGCTCATGAGGAGAATTAGAACTCATTCTTGCAGCGTACTGTAATTAGAATAAGTTTCAACTCTAGAAAACATTGTTCCCTAAACATGCAATAGTTTTCCTAAGACTTATGGTTGCTCTATTTAATCTGGCAGCTTCATGAAGGCGTAAAGAAGTCTGGTATTATGGGCTTCTGTGATCCATGTCCTGGAGAGCCTAAACAGTTGTACGTGGAATACACTTACGGTGACGGGAGATATGAGGTACTACGATTCCCTTTGCTTTTGTTTTTAGCTCAGAATCCTCTACTGTTTAGAACGCAAGTATCCTGAAGTATTGTTGCGGTATGGCTAATTTGAAACTTTTGTACCAGGTTACCGTTGACGATTATGACAAGTTGGTTATACCTCAGGAAGAGCACAGAATTTGACTTCCATTTCATTATGTTTAAATCAAGGCTACATTCGCTTACCTTTACCTATCACAGTTTTGAATGTATTTACAAGCCTCAGAGACCTAAATTTTGTCCCCCATGGAAAGGCATCTTAATTAGATTTCCACCTTTTTTTTTCATTACAACCGCTCCTTTTCATCTTTTTCATCGAATTTTGTTTCCTCGAGTATTCTACCTTGATAAGAAAAGCAATAAAGGCCTTCTTTTTTTTTTGTTAATACTAGAAACAGTGTTATACCATTTTCTTATGATGTCCAATTTGTTTCTTTTCATCGATATCTCTACTTCCCAATGTATCCAATGGATATCAAACAAGCACTCAAGAGTTAATTAGGATGGTCTAATTGTAATTAATTAACTTGAAGATGTTGTCTAAGAGCTGGTAAACATGATTAAATAGTCTCAGCCTTACCATGTTTATGCTCTACATCGAATAATACACGTGTATATGTCATGTGTATCATCCTCTCACGACGTGCTTTATTATTGTCCTTAATTTAATCACCTAGTGACAAGTGTGTAAAGTTTTATCTCAAAGCATATAATTACAACTTAAGAAGATATCTTATTATATACTTAATTACATAGTCACATGCTCGATGTAATCAATCGATTATATATGATTTTCCCACTCCCCAAAGATATATGTACAGTTTTTCAATTACAATACTAGCCTTGTAAACAATAAATATAAATTTCACATAAGATGTTTGGGAAAGGCTGCCCAGAAAAGAGAAAATAATTTTCATCAGCCTTTTTTTTCTTCTGAAAGAAAATTGACGTACACGTCAAGGAAAGCGCAAAAACAGCGCCCCCGTGCACAGTGTACTGTTTGATAAGATCAAGGAACAAACAAACAAGACCCAGGCTTTGGCAAAAACCCCTAAACCCCTAAATTCAAATGCCATGGTTAAATAAAAACTGCCACTTTCAGCAGCACATCCCTTAACCAACAACACAGAGAGAAAGAGAGAGTTAAAAGATGAAGGAAGAGGAAGAAGGACCCCCCGATAGAGAGCTGTATGCGCTGCTTCACATTTCACCGGAGGCCTCCGATGAAGAAATCAAAAAAGCTTACAGGCAATGGGCCCAAATCTATCATCCTGATAAATGCGAAGCTCCTCATGTACACTCTCACCCGCAACTCAATTCCATTCCTTTATGTTTTTTTTTCCAAATTTTAATTTTAAAAATGTTAAAAGTCTGAATCTTTCCCTTATTGGGTCGATGCCCAATTTCTCTGTTGTACCAATATGTTTTTTTTGGGTAGCATTGATTTTGGTTATTGAAATGCTGCATTGGTTCCATTGGGTCAGCTTAGAACGATTCTTAAAGTTTGCTGTTTGATTGTAAACTTGATGGGTCTTGTGCTTTCAAAGGCATTGATGTTCATTGTTTAAGGTTAAAACTTGAAACCTACCCTACTGGGTTTTGTCTGTTATAGTAATGTACTGTAATCCAATACAGCGCAGATTTGCTTATGAATTTTGAACTTCATGGAAGTATCTTTGGCATGGGCAACAATAATGTTAAATTTGTTTGGCTGTTGAATTTAATTTCATGAAAGGTGGTAATTGAATAGTACTATCATTCAATATTTATTTTCAGATGAAAGATGCTGCTACAGAAAACTTTCAGCGGGTATCCAGTGCTTATGAGATACTGTTGGATGAGAATAAAAGGAAGATATATGACATTTATGGTATGGAAGGGTTGACTTCTGGTTTGGAACTTGGGAAAAAACTGAATAAAGCTGAAGAGTTAAAGGAAGAACTTGAGAGGTTACAGAAACTAAAGGAAGAACTTGAGAGGTTACGGAAACTGAAGGAACAAGAGATCTCAGCACATCTCCGACCTTCTGGTACAATGTGGGCCGATATGTCTTTGCCGGACCTTTTGCATGGTCATGGCATCATGAGAGGGTACAGCTCAGTTTGTTTATTTATTATCTTTTTGTCCTTCATGTAATTGATCATCTTGAATCAAATTATTATTTTTGACGCCTGGGAGAATTTTACATGTAAATTTAGAAACAAAGTGTGCCATTTTATAATGACAACATAGGTAACAGTAACATTGCTCAATTTTGAGTGTCTGCCCCTTTCTTTTTGAGCAAATTTCATACACAATCACATGAACAGGTGATGGTTTTAGCTCCTTCAAAGTAATCATTTAACACCTGCCATTACTATGTCTGTAGTTGCATCTTGTATATCTTGACCATTTTTTGTAGGCTTGCAATTTCAGTTCTCATCTTATTAAGATATCATTTTCCTTCCAATAAGGTTACCTTCCTAGAATCCTATCATAATGACATTAGTCCTTGATATCGTAAAGGCATGATAGTTTTATGCTTTGGTTAAGTTTTCTACATCGTAGTTCCTATTGTTTTATCTGGACACTGATTTGCTATTAAAAGAATGTCAGGATGGCTATGACAAGTTCAGTCCACTCTCACATATCAAAGCACAATATCCTTTCAATTGGTGGAAATTTGGAAGTTAATGGGGACTCTGGCTATGGAGATGCTACTATTGGCTTTGGGCGTCAGATTTCTTCAGTTTCTTCCATAGAATTCATAGGTTCAGCTGGTTTATGGCCACTTATTGGGGTGCAGACATCTCGGTGAGTTTATCTCATTCCATTCGAGTCAGTTTGGATTTTCAGTACGTTCTGATTCCTCTTTGCATATTCATTGTCTCTTTTGTCCAGTAACTTGTCATCCCATTTAACTGCAACAATGGGACTTTCAATGTCTTTGAGAGATGGTTTGCTGAATCTCTCCAATACCTGGGTGCGACGACTATCTGAATCTACAAGTGGAAATGTATGTGCATTTCTTGTTCTAGTTTAATCATTTTATTTCATTCTTTTTGGGTATTGTTGAGGTTTTCATCGTATTTTGTAACATCAGCTGGATCATATTATGCATGAAAAATTATAGAAGTGCTGGAATATGCTTGAAGTCATGAATGCGTTGGCCGCGTCACAATCACTTTCTTTGTAATGCAAATTTGTTCTATCAGTAACATGGGACACACCAGATCTTACATATTGGGACCTGCTTTTGCAGAGGGAAAAGATGAAAGAAAAGTCAAATAAGTTGTGAAGCTTGTTAGGATTAAAAATATAAGTTGATCTAGTCGAATGTAACTTCTTAAAAGCAAAAAATAGAGTACACGTCCATTTAGTATATCTGTATGAACTTCTTTGTGATGGCTAACATTTTTATCTTTTCATTGGCCCCGGGGGGTTCACCTTCTCCTTAACAGATCCAGCTTGCTTTAGGCTCAGACTCAGCTCTTTCAGTAGGCTGGCGAAAGAAAAACGAGAAATTGTCTGCTGCAGGACAGCTGAAGGTACTTCCATATTTGGGGCATAGTTTTAAAGTAGAATACCATGGAGACATATCAGTTGTAGGACGGTCTACAAATTTATAATTATAGCTATGCACCCCTCCCTGCCTTGTTCTAATTTTATAATTAGTATTCTGTTAGTTGTTATAAATTCAATTGATCTGTGTACATGCAAGACATTTTTACTTTGTGTAATTTATTATAAGCTTCTAACGTCTCAGTGACTGTTAGTTGTACATAATTTAATGCCTTTTTATGAAATCAAACTAAGTTGTACATAATTCACTTTAACTTCATTTATTTTCAACTTCTGCAGTGTGGGATAGATTCTTTTGCGGCATTGGCTCATTATAATCATCGGTTTTCATCAAAGTCTCATGGCCGTATTGCGGGGAAAGTTGGAAGGTATGCTCTAAGATCTAAATGGATAGATATTTATAGAACTTTTTAGGGGTGATAATATATTATCAGCAAATGCTATTTATCTTGATCGGTACTTATCCTCTCAAAGTTATTTTTTCTTACTCAATTTCGTTCCAACATTTAAACCTTTTCACCTGTGATGTCTTTGATTTTAGTTACCAATGATACCTATTTTAGCTTCTCTTTTACTTTTATCTCCCTACGGAGAAAAATATTGTTCTGGATAGGAAGTTCTATAGTGCCACTTGCTGGACTCAACCAAACAGAACAAGATTCCTCCATATAATGTCTACGATTTTAGGCCAATTATGCATATGTTAAACATTTTTCTGTAATGCCTATGATACCTTAATTGATATATAAGCAGGACACAGTAGTCAACCAAATATAGACACTAATTTAGGTAATATAAGTGCTCATATGTATGCATTTTGCAATTGCTTTCTGACTGTAGACGTTATTGATGCAGCAATGCCCTGGAGCTTGAAGTTGGCGTTGGGAGAAAGTTATCTAATTTAAGCAGCGTTCGCATGTTGTATTCAATAGGGATTCAGGTGATTCAGACATTAGGCTGCATTTATTTCATGGAAAATATTTTCCACATAACTTTTTTTTTTTTTTTTTTGGCTTTTCTTAATTTTCAATATGTTTGGTAAATAGGTAATTGTTTGAGTTTTCTGGGAATAGTTTGTAGAGGAAATAACGAAGAGAACCAATTAAACTTGATATATTGAGGTTTTAGAAACCTTTCTTTCTATTCTTATACATATGGTTAGCAATTAAATTAAAATTCTATAAGGTACTTAATAAGGCTAGCAATTTCCATTTATGGTTTAGGAAAAATTTCTGGATATGTTCCTGGAAGTGATTTCCAAGAATTTCCTGCTTATAGAAAAATATATCCTCCACAATTTTTGGAAAAGTTAGTAAACCAACCATACAGCCAGGAAGAGAGGTGTTCATCCGTCTGGATTGATCAGTTATTGGAATATTTTCACACTGGAGCAACATAACATATCTATTGTTTCAGAAAGTCGACTTTGAAATTAACCAAACGAGCACGAGAAATTGACACGAAAATAGGGGGTTGGACAGTGCAGTTGATTGGTTTCTATAATTATTGGTTAACATTTTAATGGGACTTGAAGAACAAGGGGTTTTTTGCAAATTAATCACAGGTATTTTCACCATTTTCCAGATAAAAGTAAGACATAATAGAGATATAGCAAGAAATCAAAAGAAAAAGGAGTCGACAAGGGAAAGAACTTGGGATGTTTGGGGCAGTCAAGGATAGATAGTAGGGGAACAAGCATCAAAGAACATGTTTAAAGTTCCGGTGAATTGGAGAGAGAAGGACAGGAGAATTAGGGAAAAAGAAAACACAGTACATTATATGTAGGAAAAATTAGACAGCTGACATGTGCTCGGTCATTCACAAGAATGCAACAGGTTTTTAATACCCTTGAACTGCCTGCCGAATAGTGACCTGTTTGTTTTCACATCTGAAACCAAGTTTGACCCTTGGTCAGTTTCCTTAGTTCAGCAAACACTTTAAATATATTTTTACACTGCAATTCACTTGTTCAGTTAGTACTTGGTTGACTTCTTTATATTTTTAAAGTGTGACTGATATCTTATACGCTACCATTCTATAACAGGGTATCTCTTGGAAATTCAAATTGCGTCGTGGGGGCCAAAAGTTAGTTATTCCTGTAAGAATTGTCTTTACTCTGTATGTATTTTAGATGTGAGTACGAATTTGATCTGTATTTGACATCTAAGCAAAGGTGTTTTATGTGCTTGTGTGCCTTTTTATTGTTGTTCTTGGGGATTAGAAATGCAGCGTATGTAGAGTTTGAGGATCCATTGGGATTATAAAATACAAAACTGAGGTTACATTTTGATATCTGTTATGTAGTTTTGGAAAACTTTCTTGTCATGTGTACATTTCTCTTTTAATATCTTTTTGGAAATAAAATAAAATGTAACTCTATATTGTATAATCTAGGTTTAGGCCTCACAAGCTTTGATCTGTTGCTGATGGCTTTACATGCAGATTTTGCTTTCCGGGGATTTGGATCCTGTATTTGCAGCTGCAGCGTTCATAATTCCAACATCACTTTACTTCGTACTCAAGGTTATTATAAATATTCTCTAACTTTGGCCATTCTGTTTTGAGTATGTTATTCTTCTTTACCTTTTGCTTTTGCAAACAAAGCCTAGATTTTTTTACTGCTAATTTTCTCATTAATTTTGTTTACATTTTTTCTTCTCCTTTATATTAGGCTTTTTAAAATTTAATATATATTAGTTGAAAACTGTCTTTAGTTTGACATATCAAAATGTATAGCAGGAAGTGGTTTCTTGCTCCCCTTCTATTCGTAAATTTTAGATTGTGAAATATATTTTGATCAGTGAGCATGCATTAAATGAACGTTTTTCTATTTGGTCTTGTGCTTGCAACACGGAAGTAGTCATGTGAATCTTAGGCAAAGAATGTAGCCATGAATTAACGATGGTACTTCCTGTTATTGAAAAGACTTGTGGCTGATGTTTTTGACCTATTTTTGTCCTGTTAAAGTGGGTCCCATTTGTAAAATTCATGAAGCAAATTACGAAATGATGTACGTGGGCTAGTGTCTTGAAGTTGCAATCTACCTTATCAGTGTGCTCAATTCACCAGAGATTTTCATGTTCTATGCTTGATATATATATATATATATATATATATATATATTTTTCTCCCTAGATCCCATGTCAAACGAGGAAAAGGGATTTTGTACATCCATTAGGTGGCCAAGTGTTTAGTTATGGAGCAGATGCGTTGTTCCACCATCTATTGATTATTTGACGTCGTTTTCCATGGTCCATCATTAGTCGCTTACTTATATTAGTTTATCTTCTGAGTTCCGATGTGCGGCATTTTGTGTTGTGTGAAAATCTTGGTATTGGGAAATGTATTGATACTTGGAAGTTCCAATTTGATCTTATTAACCCACATTCTTTTTAATCAATATATTGTCTATTGATTATGTGTCCTTTTTGAATACTTGCAGAAATTCGTTTTGAAACCTTATTACCTTAAGAGGGAAAAGCAAAAGGCTTTAGAGAATATGGAGAAAACTTCTAAACCGGTATGGCTATCCATAAGTGCAAAATATCTGTGCAATTTAATGGGACCAAGTTTTGTGCTGTGTTGTAATTCTTGGTGTGATGCTGAAGATACCTGTTGCACCTTGTTTTAAGTTGGATGATTGCAGGTTTCAGTGTGTTCTACGATTATTTTTCCCTGAATTAATACAATGCAGTCTGTGCACATGATATCTTTCTGTTTTTTGATTGTTTACCATTTTGTCTTGTGTGAAAATTTGGAAGAATTATAGACCTTGTATCTGCAGGTTCTAGAGGCAAGAGCAGCAGCAGACAAAGCTCAGAAGTTACTACAGAATGTAGCGAATAGGAAACAAAATAGGCAGCTAGAAATCGGGGGCCTGGTAATCACAAAAGCATGGTATGGGAATCTCAAGGCTTTGAAGAAAAGAGATGAACTGGTAGAATCGAATGATTCACCGGTCATTGATGTTAAATTGCCTCTAAATTTCCTTGTCAGTGATTCTGGGCAACTGAAGGTTTGTTCTTTTATAAATATTATGTTACTGCTTTTAGTATCTTGAGACTCTTAAGTATCAAGTGCTTACTTATTGTTGGCCTAGCAATAAGTTTGGCTAAAATAGAATAATATTGCATTTACGAGAATGCATGCTTACCTATTATAACCGAAAAAAGAACAAAATGCACGCTTTAGTATGTACCAAGTAGTAAAACAAACTATGAAAATGAATTTTACAAACCTTAAAGTAATGGAGCATTTTCCTCCACTCTGCTCTTTCTGTCAACCTAAGGGGGAAGGGAGGGTAAGGTTCTAGCTCATGAAGACATTGAGTAACCAAACTGCAACTGCTTTGACATGCCAGTCTTGCAAGTAACCAAAATAAATTTCAAGTTTAGAAATAATTGTTCCCTAAAAATGCAATAGTTTTTCTAAGACTTCTGGTTGCTCAATTTAATCATGCAGCTTCATGAAGGCGTAAAGAAGTCCGGCATTATGGGCTTCTGTGATCCATGTCCTGGAGAGCCAAAACAGTTGTATGTGGAATACACTTACGGTGATGGGAGATATGAGGTACTACAATTCCCTTTTCTTTTGTTTTCCGGTCAGAATCTTCTGCTGTTTAGAACACAAGTATCCTGAAGTATTGTTGTTGTCTAGCTAATCTGAAACTTTTATACTAGGTTACCGTTGACGATTATGACAAGTTGCTAATACCTCAGGAAGAGCACAGAATTTGATTTTCATTTCACCATGTTTGAATCTCATTTGCTTACCTATCACAGTTTTGAATGATTTTACAAGCCTTGAGACAAAATGAAAAG
Source organism: Prunus avium (assembly GCF_002207925.1). Next base: position 272,720 of record NW_018921704.1, on the reverse strand, counting down.
GTATCGTAATTAGATTTCCACCTTTTTCTCCCATTACAACCGATCCTTTTATCTTTTTCCTTGAATTTTGTATTTAATTAGAAACCTGAAAATAAGTTTCCCTGTGTATTATACTTTGACAAAAATTGAAATAAAGGCCATATTTTTATGCTAGAAACAGTTTCACGTCATTTTCGTGTGATGTCATATTTCTCTTTTTATTTTTAATTTTTAGGTTGCCCAGAAGAGCTATTATGAAAAACGATTTTCATTGGTGTCTCTAATTCCCAGTGTACTCAATGGATCAATCAGATGTTGAACTCAAGTGGAATCTGCTACTTCCTGTAGAACTGTTTTTGTTTCTCCATATTTTCTTAGTTAAAATCATCATCTGATGTTTTTAGTGTTGCTTGGTGCTTACGTCCAAAAATACATGCTTAACATTTTTTTCCCCGAGAAGAAACATATTTATTACCACAAAGAAATGCACAAAGAAAGACCCAAGGGCCTGACACGACTCATTTCAAGTCTGAACCAATTAGTTTACTGGTAATTTCTTTTTTTTTCTAATGTTTAAAGAGGTCGAAAACAACACCACCTCTTGTATATTTTAAAAAAAATTAGGATCCTCTGAATTTTACAATTGAAACTTCTAATTCTATTTATTTAAGACTCTGTAGTGAACTCTTTTGATCAATATCTACTACTATATGTTTACATAAATTTAATTGAAAAACTTCATGTATTTTAAAAGTTTAAAATATATTGTATATTTCATTAATCATACTAACAGCATAATTCAGAACAGAAACCAATCGATCCACGCATCAAGGGTGCAAACCCTAAAAAAATTGGGATTACACTCTCAGTTATAGATCATGAACTCTAACAAAATCCTAAAACATGAGACAATGATAGCACAAGAGAACCACAGTATGAGAGGCTAAGAGAGTGCAGGTATCACTTCATGGTTCAAATGATGTAGAGGCAGGTTCCACTTGACATGGCTATGAAAAAGCATGTCTGACTTTGAGGTCGCCGCTTGATGGGTCAAACGACGCTTGAATCACTGCAGACCGGCATTCACCCGTACTTCTTGATTCGTTAGTTCTAACTGCCACAGGCTCAGCCAGAAGCTTTACTCCTTGCTTCCAATATCTCTTCTCTGTATCCACATTTCACACAAAATGTGAGCAAAACATAACTCAGGCTGAAGTAAAAAAACAATCATGGTTGTTCAAAAACGTGCATAACAGCAAATATAAGTAGCAAATTTCCATGGAACAGCTTGGACAAAGAACCCAACCATACCTGGCCCTGTAGACACCACAAAGGAGTTCTCTGAATCCATCACCCAATCAATCCATAGTGCAAAGCCATGGCATATCCCAGGCTCAGTAAATTCAACCTGGCAGGAATGCATTCCAACCAATTAAGCAAGATCATAGTGACGCTGTTATGAGAAGTTATGATTAACCCCCGTAGATAATAAAAACAGTCATGTTTATTAATTCAAAATCAGAACGTTGTTTAACGGAAAAATAGGCGTAAGGTCACTGCAGTTTGATTTTTCTGTGAATAGGATATGAAAATCAATTTCCTAACAAAATTAGGGATAAATCGGTATTTTACCTTATAGTTTATCAAAAAATAGATTATGCTGATTTTAAAAGATAAATTTGATGTTCACCTCTTAGATGGAACGTAAAGAGCTCAAGGCAATTGAAATCTTAAACTACCAAGGTCTTAGAATCAATGATTAGTAAGCACAATAATTTGTTCCGTGGTTGGTGCTAAACAACAGAGAGCATGCTTCATTATGTCTGACTAATAATACCACCACTACTGTCCTTTGCAATAAACCAACTGTGACCACAAATATTACCATCCAGATTTCAAAGTTCTAATTGTGGTACCTGGGCTTTTCCACAAGATGATGTTATAGGTTTTGAGCAATCAAACTCCATGACCGTAAATGCTTCACTCAGTTTCTGAAATATTGTTGGAACAGTTGCCTCAACATCAGTGACATATTAGTCATTCCAAAAATGGAACTTAAATCTTCTAATTCTTCTCCAAAATAAAACTCCTCTCTACAGGAACATAAAATCCACTGGTTGATTACCTTAACATTTCCACACTGCCATATAAAATAGGGCAGACAAGGACACTCTTGCTCTGCAGGTAATTCACCGCATGCTCCTAAGGTAGAATTTACAACTGAATGATCAAAACCTTCAATCTTACTCAAGCAGCAACGACTATTCCAAAGATCCTGTTCAACAGGTCACATACCATAACTTATAATCCATAGTGAACAGCCATGTACATTGTTGAAACAAATAAGATATAGAACTTTCCACAGTAGGGGAAAAGGAGAGTGGTAGGTTAGAACACAACTTACAGGGACAGACAAGGCACAAGCCTTTAATATTGCCTTACACGGCAGTATCAATGCATCTTGGGATAGGACAGAGTCAAGCATTGTCCGTTCGTTCCTTCAAACCCAATCCAGAACAAGGAAAAAAACATTATATATATATATATGTGTGTGTGTGTGTGTGTGTGTATTTGTACACATTTAGTTTAACTATATAATCAATCAACATCTTCCACATTGCATAACCAATGGTCACCATTATATGTTGAACAATGATAAAAAAAAAGACAATGGTTTGGTGGAAAATTATGCTAATATGAAAAGGCATATATACAGTCATTGCTATCCTAAAGAAAAGAGTCTAAAACCAACTCCTACTTGAGTCTACATATTGTATACATCATCTTATTAAAGCATGAAAATCTCATGAAGCACTTAATTTGAATTACTGCAGGAACAGATAACAAAAGTATACCAAAACCGTAGGTTCTGCCATGGAAGCATGCCATCCATTCCATAGTAGAAGGGTTCTCCAATCAGCAGGTCAACCTACAAACAGGACAAAAGCCCCAAAATGGTTCAATTCAGTTTGTAAATTGTCAACAGCAAAAATGTCATATTTTCATCCAATGGGCAACATCAACTTTCAAAATGTAATACACAAGGTTTCAGTGCAAATTCAGCTCTTCAATTTTACAGAATTTCAAAACCTATTCTATTGTTACCACTAAAAGAGCGAGGAGGAAAAAGAATTATCATTTTATGTCTTTTAATCGATCAACCTATCATTACAGAAACCTTTTTCCATTGTAAGCTTAAAGAGCACACACACATACAATAAATTCAATTTTCAGCTCCCAATCATACTGGTATACAAACTCAATTGGGAAGAATGTACCTTTTTCTGGTGTGTGTCATGCATGGTCAACTTTGTTTTCCTCTTATTAAGGAATTCTACACGATCCATTGAGAAACCATTTGAATTGGCAACAGCTTGCAAATATTGGAAACCCTTGTCTTGCAACCCCGGAAAAAATGACATCACATGTGATGTTTTAGAAAGATGTGCAACAAGGAGTGTCACGAAGATGCTGTCATCTGCAACAATGCATAATGGATCAACTCTTCCCTGTAACTGTGAAGAATACCATTCATGTCAACAATGAGAAGCTTTCTTTTTTAATTTTTAATTTTAATTTTTGGAACAGAGGAGCGGGTGTGGGGTGGGGATGGTGGTGGTTTGAGAGAGAGAGAGAGAGAGATCTTAATTCTTACAGAATTACTTATGGCACTAAACATGGTATGCCTCCATTCACTGTCTCCATAAATTGCAATTCTTTCTGGTGGTAGTATGAGCTTGAAATCCCCATTTTTGAAGCCACACTGCATAATCTCATTTCTTGACGCTTGGTTCTTGAGATTATATAAGATGCTAATATCTGTATGAACAGCGTGTAAACAAAGTTCTTCATCCTTCGTTATGGACATACCTTCACCAGGAACAAACCAAACACACTGTTTCCAATGGTCACACCAATCCCCATGACCTGGCAAAAAATTAAAACCACCTTCTTTATTGCATGAACAAGATGACCAAACATCAAGCACCGGTAAATACTAGTCAATTAATTTGCACAGTGAAGTTTCGAATAGACGATTAAGTTTCTCCTGTAAGACCTAATGCAGCCAGGGTTGGTGGAGAATTTGTCATTGAGGATAGCAAAAGACATTTGTACTGTGCTACAACAGTTTCACATGACAACACTAATAGGGTGAACATACAAAACCACTGAATTGATAATTTATTGAATTCTACATCGAGCTGCTTAACTTACCATGAAGAACACAAAAGGCACTAAATATAGCACAAAGTAAAATGGCATTCGCTCTTACTCACAAAGGAATGTTGTCTACAACTTACTTGTGTTGCCTGGCAAACTTATCCACCTAGGAGCAGTGGAATAAAAGATTGTCCCTTCACGATCAAGCTGAAGGATCCACCTGAAACAACACACAAAAACACACCGTGAAATTGTTAGAATTGTCCCTAGAAAAAAAGAAGTATAATCAAACCCCACAGTCCAACTACCATGATATTACAGCATGAACTCGGCCATCATTAGTTGCCTTCACATGCACTTCTGTTTCCCCATGACTGTCTGGCCGTTTCCAAAAATCAAACTCAAAAATTTTGAAGGGTTCGGACAGCTGGATGAATCCAAAACTGAGTAGGAATTAAACCACTAGCATTTTCTCTAAAAGTCTGTTCAAGAGTAACATGATGTCATTACCAGTTTCACTTCTTTTCCTATCGCGTCACAATGAAAGGCATACTGCTGCGGCTTAACACCTAGAATATTATCCAACCCAGTTGGAACAAGACGAATCCCATCAGACGCTTTTGCCTCATTGCCATTTAAATCATGAAGCTTCCACAAAAATGTGCTTTCAACAAGCTGAGGGAATGTTGCACAAAGCGGGTTATTCAACATATTTGTTACATGGGAAACACATGACATTCCATCCTACATTGTAAAACTCATTGTATCTTCACATACCTGGCCATAGGTGGTGGCCTTATACGGCACCGTTTCAGGATTTTCCACCAACAACATGTCATGAGCATGTTGTAGACTCGGAATAAGCCCTTCACCCAGCAACTCAGAATCCAGTATCTCACTAACCTACCCATTAAAGAAAAGTCTCAGAGGTATATACTCTAACTCTATGCTTAAAATCAAAACGGCAACGTTTTTGCACAAATCAGAAAACTCTGTTTTTTTAACTTACCAGAACTTGAGCAGGAGAAGTGATATCAATTCCGCGTTTGAGCTCATCAGAACGCTTGTTGATAAGCTTTATTTGGTTTTCCATGCCGTTCAAGCGCACCACTTTCTTCATTAACTTCACCATTGGAAGGTAAGACTCGCAGGCAGTCACCATACGACGTGTCGTCGAGCCCATTGCCCGCGCCGCCATCATCGATAGCAACCCAGTTCCAGAACTTCTCAAAAATTCAAATTTGGATTAATTAATTAATTAAAATGTAAAAAGAATATAAATTTAATTGATTGCATTAAACAAAGTCGTAATTTTGTAGCTACCCGATATCGAGAACATGGCAAGGAGTGGAGATGGTCTTGTCTATGGCTTCACGGAAGGCTCTGTTTCTATGGGAGTCGTTGAGCATGTCAAGATACGACGTCGTGGCAAGAAGGGCATTTTGGGAACCGCCGTTGAAAGTTTGTTCTTCTGGTTCGTCTTCTTCAATGACGACCCACTCGGAGTTTCCAGTGATCGGGTTGACTCGGAGCTGGAAGGCGCGCTGAGCCGACTGGGAGCTCATGGCTCGGGCAAAACGAAGTATACAGCAAAGGGGTAGTTGGGGAAATAGGGTTTTGGAGACTCGAGAGAGCATTAGAACTGGAAGGACGAGGCTTGAAGTAGGTTGAAAAACATGGTGGTGAGTCACTGAGTCTGGTGACCCGGCGAGTCAGTCAGTGACGGTGAGAGTAGGGGCTTTTACTTCACGTTTGTGTTTTCAACGTTAAATGTTACAAGCGCCAAAACACAGTCACTCTCGCTCACTCACTCACACACCGGTTGGGCAGAACTGGATTCTAAGCAGAAGCAACAAGCCCTCTGTCTTCTTGGGCCCAGTCTTGAGTTAAAACTCCGAGCCCACTATAGAGAATCGAAAATAGGAGATTTTCCGATATTAAGGTGAATGTTTTTAATCACTTGAGTTACAAACTTTTTAACCCATTTTCCATTTAGTTCGTTGTAAGTTTAATTTTAGTAAGGATAATGCTAGACATACCACATTTATATACCATATTGTGTATCTCCTTTCTAATAAAGGTGGAGCCCACCAATACAATGGAGTCCACCTCTATTAGAGAGGTGATACACAATGTGGTATATAAATGTGGTATGTCTAGCATTTTTCTTTTAACAATCATATCCTTGTCCGCACGCTACCAACAGTTACAACTAGGTTCAAATTCCACATTTTAGGTCATACTATTTGATTCAAATGTCACTTTTTGATCACCCAGAAAGGTTACTTGAGTCTAATAAGAAAGAGATGCATTATGGATTGTGCCACACTAAAATAATGAGTGGTAAAACAATCCAGTTAAAACATGACAAGTGTTCAAAATTAATGATAATTTTCAGTTTTTTAACACATGCAAACTTTTAACTTGAATGTTTTGTCGCACGCAAAATTCTCTCCTACATTGGACTTGGACTTGGAGTAACAAGCCCCACTTAGAATCTCAACTTTCTTTGGGTTACACGAGAATGGGTCAAATATTTGACATATTTGTTCTTTTTTATTACGATTATAAATTTGAGACTTCTTCTATTGTCACATAGAGAAGTACTACTAGACCATGATTCTTCCTCTACCTTGAACTTCATCTTACAAAACTAAGAATATTTTCAAGGGAAGAGGCAAAAGAGTAGGCAAACCTCATTTGTCTTGCCACATTAGCATTTTCTTGCTCCAAAGGAAGAGGCAAATGGGCAGGCAAAATATACACACTCTCCCCAACAAGGCAATTTGCGTAATTCAAAGTGAAGAGGTATATTGGACCCCACTTGCTTTTTATAATAAAATATTATATCCATTCTCTCACATACTTTCTATAAAATATAATAGTAAATGTAAAAGACCAATTATGCTATGCAAACCTCTAAATGACGGTGTGAAGGTGCATCTTGTGAGTTGGGAGAAGGTATCTCGTCCAAAATGCTTTGGTGGATTGGGTCTTTAAAAAGCCAATATTGTTAATAAATCTCTTCTTGCTAAAGTTGGTTGGAGGATTTTACAACATCATGAGGGCCTTTAGCGGGATGTTTTGAATGGTAAGTATATGAAAGGTAAAGAGGTGACTAAGGTTAAAAAAGAGGACTTTGCTGATTCTTCTTCTACTTAGAAAGGGGTCTTATATGGGACTTAGGCTCTTTCATGGGCGGAACTAGGTTAATGGCTACAGTGGGTTGTAGCCTAGGGAGTTTTTTGGGGAAAAAAAAAAAAACCAAACATATATATTTGACTTGTTTTAAATATAACAAAGCAAACTATATATTAAGCTATTAAAGTCCAAAAAAGTCCAATTCTTTATGAAAATACAGACTGAAATGTGTACACTTATGTTGTTGAACGTATTTTTATTTTGATAATATGTGTTTTTTGGTTGCATTTAATATATTTTTTTTAGTACAAGCGATTGGAGGAGGGAGTAATTACATAAATATTTATTGGGTGCCTACAGGTTTCAAACCTCTACCCATATGGGTGGAGGTGGAAGAGCTCAACCAACTAAGCTATATACCTCACTGGCATATGCGTTTGTTTTATGCTAAAGCTTATTGGATATCAGCATTTAGCCTTGCACTTGAGGTTCTAAGTTCTATTTCCCCTCCCCAATATCGCGTATAAAAAAATTTATTGGAAATTAGTGAATGGATTAGCATGATTTATATGATTTATTGTATACTTTTATGTCTAGAAAGACTATAGAAATGGTAAGTACCCAAAAAAAAATTATTAGATTTTTAAGCTAATGACTTTAGCTAGACCACCCGTTGAAAAATTCATGATTCTGCCCTTGGGCTATTTCCACTGATTTGAAATGGAGCCTAGGAGATGGGTGTTCTGTTATGTTTTGGACTGACAATTGGGTTGTTTTCGGCTTGCTTCAAAGGTTTGCTTGCCATACCCTTACGGTTGATCATCTGCAAGAGAAGGTAAATGATTTCATTACTAATGGTGAATGAAATTTTGCTAAACTTAATACGTGACTTCCTCCTGATATTTTCAACAAGATATCTTGTATTCATATTTTTGCTCATAGCAAGCATGGACTCAGGATTCAAAAATGACTATGGCTAACTTTTAAGCCAATTTTTTTTATTCGGTGTGCAAATAATATGATCATCAAAATAATATATTTTATTACTTTATATGAATTATTATTAAATTAACACATTAACTTTATTAGTTAAATATTTTATATGTATTGGGTATGTATTATTTAAATCCTGAAATCTCTCGATTCTCTTTGTTTTCCCCCAACACAAAGATAAATTGAAGAAAATAGAAGTACTAAAGTTGAGGTTACAATATACAACAGACAGATTCCCACAAAACAATATAATAATAAAAAATTGAAGTGTGAAAGAAAATGTGTGGGGCTCTCCTGATATGACCCCAGCAATGTCCTTGTTTGGTAGGACATGTCTAGTTGTTATTGTTTAGCGGGACATGTGTTAATGTTTACTGCTGCTTCGCATCATCTTCCTGCAGGCTGCAGCTGCCTTTGCAGTTAAAAAAACCTTGGATATATAGGTAGAGGAAACTTTCAAAAAACTTGGGTCGAGCTCCAGCCTTACCTAGACAAGGCTAGGTCCGTGTTGGCTGGCATTGGGATTTCATTTGGAAACTAAATCTCCCCCCTAAAATTAAAACCTTTCTGTGGACCATATTGAAGGAAGTTGAGGTTCCACTCCAAAATTAATTGGCAATGAGGGCGTAGCCCAACTCCTTATAAGCTTAGGCTAAGTTCCTTAAATTTTTCAATGTGGGACAAACACTCTCAACACGCCTTCGCACATGTGGCGAACTTTCAAGCCTAATACGTGGACAACACATATTGGGTGACATAGAAGCACGTGTAGTCGTTGGGCCCAACACATGAAGCCTTGCTCCGATACCATGAAGGAAGTTGAGGTTCCGCCCCAAAATTAATTGGCAATGAGGGGAGTAGCCCAACTCCTTATAAACTCAGATTAAGTCCCTTAAATTTTTCAATGTAGACAAACACTCTCAACACTTATGCCATGATAAAATTCTTACCAACAAAGCTCGATGGAACAAATGGTTATCTGTCAATGCGAGCTGTCGCATTTGTAAGTGGCCTTCAGAATCTATTTCTCATCTTCTTATGCATTGCCCCAATGCCAAGCTTTGTTTGGAATTCCATGGGTCTTACTTTGCATATTCGCCAATCCTTTAATTATAATGTGTATGACTGGATTTTCTTTAATTTGAGGGATACCAAGAGCTATTATTATAACCAGTTGAATTAGAATGTTATTTTTCGTTTTGCCTTGTGGTACATATGGAAAAACCGCTGCTGCAAAGGTCTTTGAGGATAGTCCTTCTCACATTACTCTCTCTAGTCCTTTTGTTTGTAAAGCTGCTAATGATTGGATTTGTGCCAAATTGAGTTCTCACTGTAAGGATGCCAGGGTTGAGGTCTTCCTTGCTTGGGATTTTCCTCATTTTGGGTGGTGGAAACTGAATACTGTTGGCGCTAAATCTGAACAGATAGAGATGAGTGCAACTTACAAGAGATGTGGACGATCTAGGAGATCGATTGAGTTGTAAATGGAGATTCCTCCTGTCTTCAGATGCTGATCCTGAATAGAAGATAAGCGAAGCTCGTGAGGTCTATGGAACCGGTGTGGAACCAGCCTAAGACCCTCCGATGCTCAAGTAAGATTGTTTTTAAGAGCTCTTGCTGTTGACCATATAGAAGTATAAAAGTCAAGCTGAAAAGTCTTACCCCTTTGTTGATGGTGAAGGGGTGTATTTATAGAGGGCATTTGGGATGCTTGTGGTGTTCATTTCCGATGTGGGACTCGTGGGAGGGCCCTGTGAGGTTGACACGAGTCCTTAGATATTTCGGGCGGGTGCTTCAAGGCTGATT
>NW_018921704.1:169215-262326 GCF_002207925.1 Prunus avium | reverse complement strand
CCTAATGATGATGGAGTGCCGAAGGCATCGCTCATATGAAATGATGCGGGGTGCCGAAGGCATCGCGCGCGCCGAATGCTGACGGGGTGCCGAAGGCAACGCTCGCGTCGCATGATGATAGGGTGCCGAAGGCCGAAGGCAGATACCGAATCATTGGGGGGATGTGAAGACATCGCACGCATTGAATGATGCAAGGGTGCCGAAGGTAACGCTCGCGTCGTATGATGGCGGGGTGCCGAAGGCATCGCTCGCGCCGAATGCTGACGGGGTGCCGAAGGCAACGCTCGAGTCGCATGATGGCGGGGTGCCGAAGGCATCGCTCGCGCCGAATGCTGACGTGTTGCCGAAGGCATCGCTCGCGTCGCATGATGGTGGGGTGCCGAAGACATCGCTCGCGCCGCATGATGGTGGGGTGCCGAAGGCATCGCTCGCGCCGAATGCTGACGGGGTGCCAAAGGCAACGATCGCATCGCATGATGGCTATTGCCAATTTTTTGAGAACACTGGGATGCCGTTCGGCATAGAGAGACTGTCAGATTTTTTTGTGGAGTCATCCATGCAATGGGGCTTTGCTTATGCCGCATTCCCATTGAGGATTTTAACATTGCCGTTCGGCACTTGTCTTCCGAACTCCAAAGGCAGGGTGATAAGAGAGGTTACCGTTTGGTAATGATCTACCCGTGCCTCTTGACCAAATTATCTTGACTCCACACGGTAAGGGATAGATGGAGTGGAGGTATTGCCGAATGGCACTTTGAATTTTGTTGAGATGGTGGAGTCACTCTTGACTTGGTCATGTAAGCCATGCAAGCCATGCAAAGTATAGCCACATTTTGGTTGGCATCTTCCCAATTGAAGTTCAAGGTGGCCAAACGGGAGGTTGCTTTTGCAAAGATATGTCTTCCGAATATTGGTGATCATATGTGCCGAAGGCAATGATGCGCATATAGTGATGCTTATGTGCCGAAAGGCAATGTGGTATGAGTTGTACCGCTTGGTATGTGGTATGAGTGACTGAAATATTCCGCTGAAGGCGCATTTATGCTAAATGCTAAATAAGCATGTTAGTACTAGCTGCCGAAAGGAAATATTGAGTGGTGCCGAACGGCATGTCGTACTCTTGGTGTTTTAGAGAAGGAAACCATGAGGTTGTGTCTTGCAAAGTTTAGTTGCCACCACTTGGTTCAGATTTCAACTTGTGGTGGGCCCATGAAAATTGGATTATGGGTTTGGGAATCTTGGATATAACCGTTCGGCAATTGACTGTCTATGGAACCGGTGTGGAACCAGCCTAAGACCCTCCGATGCTCAAGTAAGATTGTTTTTAAGAGCTCTTGCTGTTGACCATATAGAAGTATAAAAGTCAAGCTGAAAAGTCTTACCCCTTTGTTGATGGTGAAGGGGTGTATTTATAGAGGGCATTTGGGATGCTTGTGGTGTTCATTTCCGATGTGGGACTCGTGGGAGGGCCCTGTGAGGTTGACACGAGTCCTTAGATATTTCGGGCGGGTGCTTCAAGGCTGATTATGTACAATCGGTATGGGGTGCCGATTGTAGACGAGCTGGGCCTGTATCGGTTGTTTGCAGCTTTGAGACAATGTCATCGGTAGCCGATGCCGATTGTTCGAGGCCTTGGGTACTTGGGTGAGCTTTTCTGATCCACATGTCGTTGTATGAGTGGAGGGTCAGATATGGTACAAACAAATACTAATGGTTGCAGGAAAGGTGAGTAAAGGATTATTGGTACTGGGGGCTTAATTCGAAATGTATTGGGATTGGTTTTGTTTTACAAGCGGAAATGTGAGCTATTCTCTATGGTTTGCGTCTTGCTAATCAAATTAATTGTTTTCCTCTGATTGTGAAGTCCGACTCCCAGTTGGCTGTGGAGCTTGTGAATGCGCCTTGTTGTGATCCTCTTCGCCCTTTATTCAGCCTTATCTCTAGCTGCGAAGCTATTATGAATGGTGGAGTGTGTCGAATTCAACATGTTTTCAGATAAAGTAATTCTGTTTGCTGATATGCTTGCTACCATCGGAGTCGCCAAGCCTTTGGGTATTCATTTTTGGGATGATGCCCCTGATGTTGTGAACCATTTGTTTGTTAATGATTTGTGTAGGGTTTCTTTACCAAGACTTATTGTTCCTTAGTGTTTTTGTTGGGCATTTGCCATCCAGTTCACCAAAAAAAAAAAGATAAAAATAAATAATGTAATAAATAAAGATAGAAATAAATAATATGATAATGGTTTGTATATTTGCAATGCCTAGTCTCTTAGAGCATCTACAATGGGCTTCCTAAATCACCTCCTTAGACAAGTTTTAGGGAGGCATTGTAAAAATACAACTCCAACCATGCTCCCTATCCACCTCCTAAAATATGGAGTCCTCTAGGAGCTCCTAAATCTGAGGAGAGAGAAAGGACTCCTAGTGGCTTCCTATAATTTAATGCTGCCTTATTTAATGAGTATTTCAAACCTTTATTTAATGCTAACTATTTTTTATTTTATTTTTTAATAGAGATGAACTAATCAAAAAAGAGTTATAGCATTTATGACTCTCCAAATTAGGGAGTATGGTTGGAGTTGAAATTTTTTAGAGAGCTCCTAAAATAGCTTTCTTATATTTTTAGCTAAGAAATAGAGAGCATCATTGCGGATGCTCTTAGGGTTGAGAGAAACTCTCATGCAACGGGAATAACATTTTTTTACTATCCAAGACCAATAACTCAATGACACGTAGGATAACTTTTTCACATGTCATTGTGTTATTCGTCTGGGATAGCAAAATAGTGCTATCTCCGTTACAAGTAAGTAAGTTTTTTTTGCTTGGAATGACCAACTTTTCATGAGGCAAATAGGTAAGCAACATGCCACTTAAGTTGTTATAGTACAATTTTGCCTATTTCATTTGCATACTCTCTTGGATATCCTCTCTCATGAGTGTCTCAAATTCCAAATATTTTAAACTTTACCATTACCTCCCATACCATCCCAGTTTTAGTTTTCACAGAGAAAATGCATATTTTTAACTTTATGTCATTTGTTACAATAACTAATGTTAAGAAAATGTTCAACAAAGAAGATGAAAGGTCGATCGAAGAATACAGTATCGACACGAAAAGAATAAATAAGGCAGCAGCAGAAGGAAAAGTATGAGTGCTTTACATTTCAGGTTAACTCTCCCAAACCAAACCCAAGTGTCATCCAATCCAAATACCAAAATAAAATGATATGACAAAGGCACAGAGGAACCTCCAACTTCCAGGAACGCGTCAATGGCGGCGGCAGCAGCAGCATCACAGTGCATCTTCTGCCAGATCGCCAGCAAATCCACCTCTACCACTCTCCTCCACACTGTCTGCTCTCTCTCTCTCTCTCTCTCTCTCTCTTTTGCGCTTTTACTTGGTTTGGTTGCTGAGGAAGGTGAGCTGCCAAATGGGTTCATCCCATTTCCTTTTTCTCAGCAACCAAACAGTGATTTTGGTACTTATGTTGATCCTAAGGCTGTAATTGGTCACTGGGTTTTCCTGTAGGATGACAAGGTCGTTGCTTTTCAAGACATCCGCCCGGCTGCCGTAAGGTACTGGATGAATTTCCCCAATTTCCATTCATCAATATTTAGCCATTTTGATTGAAGTGAGAGAGAGAGAGAGGGGGAGTCAAATGACAATTTTGTGTAGGCATTACTTGGTTATTCCTGTGGATCACATTCCAACTGTTAAGGATCTTCAAAGGAGACCTGAAGACTACTCTTTGGGTAATCTAAATATTGACAACTTTAGATTAAATCATGCATGATTGAACAAATTTGGGACTTTTCTTGCCTTTTGGTCATCAATAAATTTCTTAATCTTATATTCCATTGCTTCATTGGTTTTCAGTAAATCACATGTTAGAAGTGGGGAAAACGCTAATTCAACGAGATGCACCTCAATGCCATCAGTACAGGTATTGCCTTGTTCGTATTGCCTTGTTCTTGAAAATCTCTTTTTCTTAGCATTATTTTCTGGTTTGTATTTGTGTGCTCAGATAGATTGATCTTGACTTGAGAAAATTTGTGTTAAAATTTGTTTCAAGCCATTATGCTGTCCACATTAGTTACACACCTTCCAGAAAACTGCATTTTATGCATTTTAATTATTCTTTTATTAGGTTGTCGTCCAGGAGCCTCTTTCTCTTATGAAAAAAAAAATGAGCAATGAAATTTTGGAAAAACGGAACTGAAGAATGAATACATTGTAAGAGAGAAAACAAAAAACTGAATAATCTTTGTTTTTCATACAGCATAACTTAACTGAAGTTTCTTTAGAACACTGTTCTCCTTCTTTCATCAAAGACTATATGCTTAAAAACTTGTTATTGCATGACCAAAGGATTTGAACAAAAAGAAAAATTTCTGCAATCATGTCTAGGAGATTGCTTAATGCAGAAATGGGCCGGTGAAGAATGTGAATCTTCATAAATTCTGTGATCTGGTGTATACCCTGACCAATTGGTTCCTTTGCATCTTCTTTTGAAGAGGATCTTTCTGTAATTGAGTTTGTAAGAATACTTGTGAATCCTTGAGTGATTACACACAATAAGTGAATAATCAAACTGGAATTAGACCAGGCATGTGTGCATCATTAATCGGACAAAATGATAGTTGATTTTTCTCGTTTTGATCAAAGGTTCTCCAAACGACTTCGGTTATGAAAGAGTTTTGAGTGTGATTTTAGACTGTCCTTTTGATAGATTTGGCTTTCATCAACCTCCATGCAACTCTGTTAACCATCTTCACCTCCATTGTTTTGCACTGCCATACACACCCAGGTAAAGCTATTTCGGGCTTTCACAGTTTGCTCTATATCTGAGGTTTCTCTGAGATCCTACTTGTTCACTACACTGACATACCTGATTATACTTGAACAGATGGAAGTGTATGAAATATATAGCCATGGGACCATTTGGATTTCTTGAGGCTGAAAAGTTGTTGGGGAAGATAAAGCCTTTGCCACAAGTTATCTCTAAAGTTTGAAAATTGCGCGATAATTAGCAGTTAAACATGATTGAATTGGGTTTCCCTAATAAGTGGGTTGTAACACCATAAAAAAGAGAGTATATATACTATGTTTAAACCTTGTAATGAATCATGTATCTTGGTTGTGCTTACTTTAATAATCTGCATTGCTTCAAATCAGACTGAGTTTTACCGTATTTGCTTATGAATCAATCAAACGAGATATAATTACATACGTGTGTTAGGCCAGCGCAGTGTGATTGGAGTCGAATTGTAAATTCACTCCCCGTGTTTGGACAGGAAATATAAGCTTAGAATTTTGATGAAAGTGAAAATTTTAAAATTAACATACGCCATGTCCCTGTTTTGAAGTAATGAAAGGAACTTAGGAATTCTGTAGAAAATTAGGCAAAGCAGGTGGTCTTGATGAACTATATAGAATTGTCCAGTGCTCTTGGTTGGGAGCGCGATTAATGGTATGAAAATAAACACTTTCATGTGCTTAATTGGATCACGTGAAGACAGAGTTGGTAAAGCTCAGAGGTCAGATGTTCAAATCGTACGGTTGTTGTGTGAGTTCCTGATTTACCAGCACACACACTATGGGGCCGGGGTTCACCTGACATGGATGAGTCTAGTGTGGCCGTGCCTTTGAAGGGTGTTCCTCGAAATCAAAAAAGAAAAAGAAAAAGCGAGTAAAAAATAAAGAAAAAAAGCAAGACAACTAGACAAGATTCATATGCTACACACGTAATGCATGTAATACGATTATAATATGATTATTAAAGCTTAATCTGAATTTCAAAGATTGATTGCAAGCCTGTTGGAAAGTTTTTTTTTGCACTTTTGCTCATAAGCATTTTTTTTAAGAAGCATTTTTATTTAAAGCACGTCAAAACTTTTATTAAAAATCCTAAACCCTAAAAAAGTGTTTAATAACGTTTAGCAGAACGGGTTAATTTTCTGCTAAACGTTATTAAACACGTTTTTAGTTGTCAAAAGACATTTTTAATCATTTAAATATGACAAACACAACAAGCAAATCTATATCTCCAAGAACAATTACGAATTTCTTTAGTATTTAATTCCTAACTAGAATTGGAACAATGGATATCGTCATGCAGACTAGTAGATCACCGTTTAGGTTATCTAGAATATATTATTGATAGCTCAAAGTTGATTGATTTTAAAATAATAATAAAGAAGGGCATAAAAATAGATGAAAACGATAAGTCAGACAGACTGACCAAATTGCCATTGTAAATTATAGGATTAAGCCTTTAATGGTTGCTATGTGGCAAGATGAGCAGAGGTTTGGTGGTCCTTTCCGTATCGTAAGGAACATAATTCTTGATATGGACTCATTGGGTCGGGTAAATTAAGGACATTGTTCCTTTTTCTTTTTAATTAACAAACTAATCGAAATTACGACAGTCAAATCAGTTGTTTACATTGTAGATGTGGTTTGCCAGTCGGCCAAAATAAGTGTGTCCACTCACTTGCATCCGAGTTTGGTCCCCCTTTCACTAGATTAGAGTAATTTATGATTTAACTAGAATTATTTTATCTATTTGTATTATAATTGTTTTTTTCCAACTTCAAATTATCTACATCATGGGTACAAAAAAATAGGGTATATAAATCTTTCTTAAGGGGAATCTCTTTTTAAGAGAGTCAAAAGGCATCATATTGTCGTTTTAGATTCACATTTAAGAATTATTCATGTAGTTAACGAGGTTTAGTCTAGTGGAAAAGGGTCTTGACTTGTATATCAGTGGTCTTATATTTGAACCTTATAGCACCTTAGTAGCATGTGTGAGAAACACTTTATAATTTAGTCAATAAAATTGGAAATTGTATGAGTATTGGATTATCAAATATTTTATGAGTCACTTTGTTCGTCTATTTATTTGGTCATAGTTAGATGAATAACTGATTTTCATACTTGTTCATTTTGTGAGGATGATCGTTACATGGATAAATATCAAATGGAGGGTCCCGATCTTTGAATCCCAAAACCTTTTAACAAAAGGGATCCATCTTAATAAGTTTTCTTCCTCACTATTTATAAATTCATGATTATCAACTGTTTGACTGAAATTCAATGATTCAAATCCCAATAAGCATTTTTTAAACCAACTATTAGAGTTTAAAGAGAGAAATTATCATGCAACGGGAATAACACTTTTTACTATTCCTGACCACTAACATAATGACATATCGTATAAATTTTTCACATGTCATTATATTATTAACCGGAATAGCGAAATAGTGATATACCCATTACAAGTAAGTTTTTTGACTTCTAATGGGCAAAAAACTCAACCCTTTCTTTAGAATGGAACTTCTCTTTGAATGACAAGGATCACGAGTAACAAGTTATCCTGTAATGAAGTCTTTAAATAAGGTAAGGACTCACAACTCGGTTGGTAAGAGCTATTATTATTCTTCACTTCCTCTTCAAATTTTTAGGTCTCATTTAAACAAAAAGAAGAAAAGTCTTTACATAACATTAACATCGGTCATGTTTAACACGTTATTTAAGTTTCTGAAAGCGCCCCCCAAAATAAATCATGTTAATTTTTAGAAAAAGGAGATAGATTGCATTTGTAATTTAGGTCTTAAATCGTCAGCCATGCAAACTAGTATAAATAAATACAAATAACTACACACAGTTAATACAATGTTATTTAAGTATGACTTTCTGTAGCTTGACCACAACTTAGCATTGAATAATTTTAGGGGTTTAAAAGCAAAAGAGTTTTAGCATTGAATAATTAATAAAGATGTTAAAGCAAAGGAGGCTGGATGGTAAAGAAAAAGCCAGTATTTCTCAAGCATTGTTTGCCTTTTGGTCAAAGCAAATGCAGAATCATTAGACTGCACCAAAATAAGGGCAGCCGAGAGTCCAAGACAAATGCTTCCAAACACTGTTCTCTGTTTTATCTCTCTATAGTTTTCCTACTTTTTCTTGGATGGAAAAACAGAGGATAGTTAGTTGAGCAAGTCACATTTGTCAGCTATCTATCATATCATGATACACATTATGAACCACATCTCTAATAAAAATCGAACTCGCTTATACCTGTGAGTTTCACTTCTGTATAAGAAGTACTTGTAACAATATTTGATGTAAAAAGCACTTTCAACATGTTTCTATAGAAACACTCCCAAACAAACCTATTTGACCAAAAAAACAACACTCCCGAATAAACCGGCAATCTACAATCGTATCTTTATATGGTACATCTAGCTTTACTCTACTTTGAGTTTATTTTATGAACCAAGAATTCACGTGTAAAAAAAAAAAAAAACCCTGACAAGACCATATAATAACTAAGGCCCTATTTGGTTCATGGGAAAGATGGCTTGGGGATGGAAAATCTATTGCTTTCCCATATTTGGTAAGTTCATGCATGTGAAATGGTTGTCTGACACATGGGAAAGTAAGGGGGAAAGTGAAGCCCTTCTCGCTTTCTGGTTTCGTTTTCCCTCCTCATGAGAAAGTTTGAGAAAATGAGCTAACGTTAAATAAACATTTTTCATGACTATTTTGTCCCCATTAACAATTTAGAATTACAATATATCATTAAATGCATTTTTTTTATTTGATTTAATATGGGTAAATCAAACTTTGTTTTCCATTCATACTCAAAATAAATATGGGAAAGAAAATAAAGTGATATCTCCCGTTTACTTTCTCAACATTATCAAATATAGAAAAGGAATCTTTCATTCCTTGGGAAATGATATGGGAAATGATTTTCTCTAAAATCTATTTCGTGAACCAAACGGGCCCTAAGTACTGAGAGAAACCCTCATGTAACTGGGATAGCGCTATCCCCGACTAATAATGCAGTAACAGTATTATCCCCGTTATAAGAAAGTTTTTTTGCTAGGTACCCTACTTGTGGGCATAATAAAATGCCCTTGTTATTGACACTAATCTTTTATGAATATTTCTTTTTTTATTGAAAATCCTTTACGAATTTAAATAGCATATTAAATTTCCATACGAGGATTTAATAAATCCTAGTGTCTGACTGATTCTTCGATAAGAATAGTAGCATGGCAGATGGCTGGCACCTCCTATTACCCGGATACATCGTTCATTTCAAGGCAGATATTAATTTTCAATTTTTTATTATGTTCAGAAACTGAAGGGATTGGGATCTTCTCCAGTCACAATCAAACATATCCCATCAAGAAAAAAAAAAAAAAAAAAAGCCATTAGGTTCTTCTTTCAAGGTCATTTTGGTCAAGCAAAAGTTTCCAGTTTGTTGGTTCACCTTCACCCTCACAAATCATTTGATCCAATGCTTCAAGCTAAAACAAACCAACTGAGTCTTATTGAGAGAGAGAGAGAGAGAAAACAAATGGGACAAAGAAAACAATCATGGAAAGAACATCAACTTTTTATATATAATTTATTTTGTTTTTTCAAAATGAGATGGGACAATTTACAAGAACAACTGGAAAACTGGACCTGAAGCAGGAGAAGCAGAAGCAGAAGCAGAAGCAGCAGAGCACATTGACAATAAAACCCAGAACATGTTTTGATCCACAAGCAAAAGATACTTTCTTCTTTTACAACTGCAACTACAATACTATTCATGCATCTAACAATGGAGGTTGTACCTAATTTAATTACTATTCAGTTATTATTGAGCTAAAACAAACACCACTTGACTTTGCAACTAAAACCCATTACTTGAAGTTATGAATATGATTATCGCTTACTCGAAAAGAAATAAAAACCGATTACTTGAATTTTGCTAATGTTGCTAATATAATATAATAAGAAAAACAATTCAACTTTCTGTATTTTAGTCACTGTATTCTAGTCAACAACAAATACATAACAAGTTGTTACTGCAGTTGGAACTTGACCAAACAGTTGTTGAAACTTCAAAGTACAGAAACAAATGAATAATGGTCAAGAAAATGAACAATTCCCAATAGCTGAAAAAGAACAATATTTGGTTTTTGATCTTTGACTGAAAAACTGAAAAAAGAGTTTCAGTTTTCACCCATTTGATCTCATTGCTCAAAACAATCAAATTCTGTTTTTTTTTACCTTGGATCCAGATTTTGGTGGAAAAGTCTGTTACTTTTATACAGTTTCAATTCAAGCATCAGATAGCACGCTAAAATCATCTTCTTCCTGAGGAGCTGGCAGGTTGAGATCTATGAAACTCTCTCTAACTTCAGTTTTTCCAGCAGCCATTGATCTCGAAGAGCCCGAAAGGTGAGATCTTTTGTGGCCACCAAGAGCTTGGCCAGAACCAAAAATTTTGCAACAAAACGGGCACTCAAATAGCTTCTCACCACCTGCATTGTTGATTGCTTCGTCTTCGTTGCGAAAGCAAATTTTTTTATGTCCGCACATTGCTTGATAAGATCGAAACAGCTTGCTGCATTTCTCGCACCGATTCTTGCCTCGAACTCTCTTCAGTTTGATCCCCTCCAATTTCTCCACTGCTTGCTTACCATGTTCTTGATCTTGGTCTGATTGATCTGCTTGCTGCTGATCATTTGTTCTTCTCATCCACACATCTCTTGAGAGCATCATAAGACACATAGCAACGTCTTCTTCAGGAGATGTATCAGAGACCGAGCTCACCGGTTCAGGCTCGGCCATTGACTCGGCCAAACTGGGTTGTGTTGAATTTGTCAACATGGGTTTTTTCTGCAACTCCAATTTCTGGCTCTGCTGCTGCTGCTGCTGCCTCTGATTCTCTGTAACAACAACAAATGATCTCCGATTCCGCTTGGATCGTCTCCGAGTTGGGTTTTTTGACTCGGTCTCGCTCTCTCTGTCTTGAATGACAGAGCCAGCATCAACTGCAAAAGAGAACTCAGGATCTGCAAGCCTGAAACTCCTCTTTGGGTTCTCTCTCAACCCATACACCAAACCCTTCTCTTCTTCTTCTTCTTCTTCTTCCTGTAGTTGCTGTTCTTGTTCTGGTTCTGGTTCTTCACCTGAGGATGAAGATGAAGACGAGGCTGACTCAGTGAGTTGCTGGGTCTTTGGGGGAAGAGGAAGAGTGGCCAAGTGAGCCTTCATGTGACCACCCAATGCTCTGCCATTAGCAAAAGTCCTAGCGCAGAGCTTGCATTTGTGCCTCTCCATTGGCACGGTGCACAGCAGCAGAGCAGAGAGCAAACCAAAGATCAAAGCTTTAAGGCACTATTTCTTGCTTTCTCTCTCTAAAGCATTGGCCTTTGGAGACTACTAGTATGGAGAGAGAGATTGGGAACTTAAAAGGAGTAGGTGACAAGCATTCCTTCACCAAAAGACACACACAACCCAAAAAATATAAATTTATATTTCAATTTAACATATACAAAATATGAAGCAAAAAAAAAAAAACAGTTGTAAAATGTTCAAATAATTAATAATAATCTAATTAGATTTTTCTTTAGTGTGCCAAATTTTTTTTATAAAGTGTGATCATGAATGGGGAAAGAGGGACAAGTAACATGCAACCCTTGCCCATTTCAGTAATAAACTTTTCTTTTTTACCACCTTTTGGATTAGGCAATTAAACTCCTTCCATGCCATGTTTTTGAAGGCATGTATGCATATACATATATATATATATATATATTTAGTGTCAGTGTGGCACTCATTGCCAATGCCATTATGGATTTGTTGGTTTCAAGACCAAATTGATTATGTAACATGGTTTAGTTTCAAATGTATGAGGGGGGCCATTTTTGGTCATTTGCAATCTCATATTAATTTCACCAAGTTTTGTTTTGTTTTTTTTTTTAATCAAGAAATTTCTCACTTGCCCATACTTTTGTTCCTCTTTTGCTTGCTTTTTTTCTTCCCATATTTGTTCATGATTCTTCCTTTTCTTTTTTCCTTTATTCTTTGAAAAAATATATATATATTTGGCTTGTTGTCCATTTGCTTAAATGTTGATCAATGCACAAATCTTGCAAAAATAAAAGGTGCCCTTTCTTGGCATGCTCTCTCTCTCTCTCTCTCTCAACTGTTGATTTTTGTGGTCGATTTTACTTTTCTTCTCACACATTTTACCAATTAGGGCCGGCTGTATTACTTGAATAAAGTAATAAAGGTGAGATTTGAGAACCATAAGCATGAGGGATTCCAAAATTAATGGCTCCCCTTCTTAAAGTCAGAAAGACAGTTGGGTTTGGGGTTTGTTGTTGTAACAATAGGCTCCCTCTAAATGATAGGATACGATCATGTGCTATAAAGTTAAAAACATGAATTTTCACCTTTTTATTTATTTATTTTACAAGCAATATTAGAAGGTGAATTTGAACTCAGGACTTCGAATAGAAGGATAACGACTTTGAATCACTTCAGTTATAAGCTCCTTATTAGATAATATTGTTTTATTGAATAAAATTTGGTATTTATTGCATTTTGATATTCATACCAAAAATGGTATCGTTATTTATGCTGTAATATTTGAAATTTAAGCCACCACTACCAACCATCTGAGAAATGAGAATCAGTGATAACAAGCAAAACATTTACTGTGGTCATTAATATTTGAGAATCTGTTACTTTTTCCAGGGAAATCAGCACCAACTGTTACATTGCAATAAGATGCTTTTAGCATGCCATTGCCGGCCGGTGCTTTTCTATGGGCAGTTACATCCAGCGCCTGCTACTTTCTGCTTTTTCTTTTAACATTTCTAATATTTGTTTGATAATTTGAATATAGCAAATTAGCAATTTTTACCCTCCTAGCTTGTGGATAAAGTGAGGTTAAAAATTATAAAATACTCAAATTGAATCCGAGAAGCAAAATCAACGGGTGCAATTTTTCTCACTACTTTAACCCAAGATATACCCTCACAACTCTTCTCAACACTTTACACGTGTTTATTGACATAACCATCCATAGTTCCATAAATACAAAGTAAAGAGTTAACTATGATTATGTCAATGAAGACGTGTCAAGTGTTGAGAAGGATGGTGAGGGTACACCTTGAATTAAAGTGGTGAGCAAAAATATTTCCAAAATCAACAAGTTCATTTAAGAACTTAAATTCTTTGTAAGCCATAAACTTTCTTCAACACTAGTTAGATGGGGATGGTTATGTTCACGATCGTAAGGCCAGAGCTATAAGTTTTTAACGAAAGGGCCAAGAAGTCCAAATATCTTAATTGAGGCGGCCATTATT
Source organism: Prunus avium (assembly GCF_002207925.1). The sequence goes on along the minus strand of NW_018921704.1, from coordinate 249,160 downwards.
TGTAATTTTGTTTCAAAATCGTATATAATGCTGCAAATATGTTTTGCAGCATATGACTCCGCTACTAATCATCATGATGATGAGACTAACCATGACTGACTTCCAAATAATCAGCTAGACTTTCCCATAGTACATATGTCGAGAATTTCACATCAGAAAAATCTAAAGCATTGCTGATTAATTTTTTTGTGTTGGGATGTTCTAATTCTATGAAAACCAGCCAACCAAAATGCCCTATGCCTGGCAACTCCAAAAAGATGGGGATGCTAACTATGCCAGCTCCAATCACTTGAGTGCTTATTTCTATTTTTCTAATGCAACAATCGGGATATTCCAATAAGATATCTATGAACTGTAAAACATTTTTATTTAGAAAAAAAAAAAGTGATTATTAACTGGATAATCCTTTTTTTAGGTGAGACCCAAGGGTATCCACCGCCGACAGTAGTGACTAATCCCTTTCGCCGCGGGAGCTCTCCCAATGGAGGTAAACGGCTGGCCACAAAATGCACTCCATTCCCATGGACGGTTAACTGGATAATCCTTTTTTTAGGTGAGACCCAAGGGTATCCCCCGCCGACAGTAGTGACTAATCCCTTTCGCCGCGGGAGCTCTCCCAATGGAGGTAAACGGCTGGCCACAAAATGCACTCCATTCCCATGGACGGTTAACTGGATAATCCTTTTTTTAGGTGAGACCCAAGGGTATCCACCGCCGACAGTAGTGACTAATCCCTTTCGCCGCGGGAGCTCTCCCAATGGAGGTAAACGGCTGGCCACAAAATGCACTCCATTCCCATGGACGGTTAACTGGATAATCCTTTGATGGTGATCTTTCACATGCTTCTTCCCTTTCTTTTTTTGGCCGTTTATACCCAACATTGTTTTTTCTGTCTTTTCTCATATGTCGTTCAAGTCGTAATTCAGGTGACAAGTATTTTTATAACTTAAGGGCCCGTTTGAAAATCATTTCAATTTTATTTTTTATTTTTTATTTTTTGTGCTAGAATATAGAGGAAAATGAGAGTGAGAATGGGAGTGAGTGTGAGATTATGAGAGAGGATGAGAGGGAAGGCTGGGAGGGAGGAGTAACAAAAGTGAAAACAAAAACTTGAAAGTGAAAACAATTACAAATAGATTTCAGTTTTTAGATTTTGTTTTCACTTTGTTGTTAGTCCTCCCTCTCATCTTCCCTCTAAATCTCATCTTGACTCTTATTCTCATTTCCATTCTCCCTCTTATTGCTCTATACTTCAGTACAAAAATGAAAATGAAAACTAAAACTAAAATTGAAATGGTTATCAAACGGACATTAAGTTGTTAATACAAAATAACTTACATACAACACGATATATGAAAAAAAAAACAAAAGAAAAAAAGAAAAAGAAGAACAGAAACAGCATTACTTTGCTTTTTGTTGTTGCAAAGTGGATCAATTTATGGCACCGAACATGATGTGACTGCGGTTGGTTGATGAAGCAGTTCTAGATTTGTATCTGTTAATAATAAATAGCAAAATTATGACACTTCTCACAGCTTGTCTTAACCTTTAATCCAACCTTTTTCTATTGAGTTATCTTTTTGTTTGCATAATGTACAACAATCAAACTATAGTGTACAGTGGAGAAGTGTAAACTCATAATCCCAATCGTACATCAACCATCTTTCTTCGAGTAATATCACGAGAAGTAAAAATCCAACACAAAACTTTGAGTGCGTAGCTAAATACTGTTAACGATTTTATTTACGAGTTTTCGATAAAGGAGTATTACGCTTTTTCAATCGGCCATTAACCCTATAATTGTAGCCTATCCCAACAAGCTTCCATATTTGTAGTTATTTTTCCACGTTTTGTAGTTACCCTAGTACATGAAAATTATATTTTTCTAGCTCTAACCATGTGAATTGCATCTTCTAAATCCAGCAAATTCGCATCTAGTCATTCTTGATTTGTCTTACTTTTATAGCTTCGATTAACAAAATATCAGCTCACGCCTTTAAAATTCCAGGTTCCGCCATTAACAGCGACATTTACTATTATACATTACACACGTGGTGCGTACACTATATGTGAGTGTACACTATATACTTGGCTTTTGACCTATGCCTCGAGGCATGCGTGTTGCTATATTGAGACAAACTGAACCACACAGAATTGTCAACATATGCACCGTCCCCCTATATATTTTTTGAAGTATTCAGTTTCCTCCACATAAAAAGGTAGAGAGTTCAAGTGTACCAACAAACCCAGCAAAATTGTACTTAGCTTACTTGGATTGTATGATTGCGTCCTTGTATGTTCTCCACTCCACCATTGACCATTCTGCATTACCTATTAACTTTTTCAAAGGAAAAATTGAGGAAGGTTTTCTTCAAAATAAGAGGCCTCAAGCACTTGGTTATAAGTTTGGTGTGTATAATGGGATTTAAGAGTACGGTACATGTAGCTCCAATTGTAGAATACTTGTTACTCCTACGCTCTGTATTCGACTTCCGACATCTAAAAAGTATTAAAAAAATTGGTCAAATACATGATGCCCCTTGAACTTTGGGGTGTTATTATTTGACCCTTTTCTTTTTATTAATAGGGAAGGATTTGAAGTTGAAACTTTCTCCAACGTTGAGAAGATAAATAGCACTAGACGAAGAGCTAATTAGTTTTGGTCCTTAAAAAAAGTTTGCTAGCAGTGGCTATAATCTTTGACGATGAATATCACGTTTTCACCTTGGAATATAATATTAGAGAGTTTACTGTTAATTCTTGTGGGTAGGGAAATCAAAATGTGTTTTTCACTTTTGCTTTTCTCTCTTTACGGCTCACCTTCTTCTGTAATCCTAGAGAGATTAAAAGCTGTAAATTACTTTATTCATATGCTCTGGAAGAACATAAGGTTTTTTTTTTTTTTTTGGGTAATATAAGCGATTACAAAGTGTTATTGGGGTTAGAACCTAAGATCACTGACCTACAAATTAAGACCATTTTCCACTCAGCTAGACCACATTGGCGGAAGAACAAAAGTTAACAGCAAGAGTGAAGCGCACTTTGTGGATTCGTTAGGTTAGGTCTATGTTGATTTGCTTTGGATTTGGTCCAAGTTGGGCAGTCTATAATGCATTATATGTTTCAGACTATAAACTTGTAAGTGATTGTTTGCTTGAATCTGTCTAAAAATATTAAAACTATTTCTAGAAAGAAAAAAAATATTGTCTCAGAATTTCAAAACCACGATCATGATTCATGTTACTGCCCCCAGCCAACTCTAGCATTAAACTAAACAAAGATACAATTTCGGTTTGGCTTCATTTGCCTTTGTCTAAATTGATGTCTTTGTTGGTATGAAGCCCGTCTTCCAAAGTCCATTAAGTATCATGGAGGCCTTTAAAGTTTGGGCCACTTAAAGAAAATATATTCAAAGTCAAATCAAAGAAAAAGATGACCACCTTATGGCTTTTGAAAGTGCAATTGACCTGTAGCTCAAGAGCAGTTACTCTAAAACTCCTATTTTCGAATTCCCCCTCTTCCAATATCGCTTGTATAAAAAGAAACCAAATAAGCCTGAGAGAACTCATGAGACATATTGAAGTGGAATACTTCTGCATGATAAATAATGCTTTATTTAATTACCATTTCTGTGTTGATTCTAACATCATTTTCAGGTTGAAAGTTTAGTTTGTAGGGTTGATCTTTATATTTGATAGCAACTTCCCAACTTCATTTTTAAAGGATTTGTCACCAACCTCCATTTTGCTTCGTTTTACTGTGGCTGTGCGATGGGTGTGATTCCCAAATGTTAGGTGACTTGGGATGTCACATGCATCACGCCTCTGCATATATACTTTTTCTTTTAGTACGATTTGTTAAATACCTCCTAACTTTTAATCTATACTCTACTTTTATTTTATGAGAAATTCTTGAGTTTGATGGGTAGATCATGTCATTGTCGGTCACACGCATAAGTAAAGGGGTATCTACAATAGGTTGGGACGAGCATGGTATCGTATCGTGTGAGACTCAAATACACACATTCTTATTTGTGCGTGTGGCATGAAAAATGACATGATCCACCCACCCACTGGATATGATAATTTCTCCTACTTGATATTACAATTCAAAATTCGACTAGTACTCCAACCATATAGAGGCTTAGTTTAATATGGTCCTTTGGAAATACGTAACAATTTTAAACTACTACCATTTCAATATGGTCTTTCACAAATACAATTTGAACTAGCAAGGGTGTATGTGATTGTCGTCCGAAAAAAAGAAGTTTTGTCATGTCACTCCTAGTTGCGTGTATAAGCTCAAAGAGCTACAATTCATGGTAAATCACACGATCTTGAATGCATGAATAACTATTTGTATCTACTCTATTACAATAAAAACATGTTTAAGCTGTGTGGTAGGAGAGCATCTTCCATATATATATTACTACAACAAATTATGTGAAATGGGTTTTATAGCTAGTCCCAATTGTTAGGTCATGTTTCAAGTGGCAAATTTCTAGAGCCATCCAAATGGTCACTGGATCTACGTTCCTTTAATAGATAGACTTTGTTGGCCAACCAAAAATATCCACACACAAAAAAAGTAGACTTTGCTTCATAAAGCATTTTTATGAAAATCAGCGTCAATCTTTGAACAGAGGTCATTATCATGACCAAACCATACACAACCAACGTTTAAAATCAAAAGCTAGCTAGAGTTGTAGTTGGATTCTGCTTTTTGCCAAAGTATCTTCTTTCTGGTCAGCTGCTTTCAAAGGCACCAAGTTTAAAGTAGCGCACAAACTCACCAAGCTTAATCATGGAATAGCATTTGCAAATCTGTCTAAACAATAATTTATGGTAAATCATAATTAACAAAGCATGTGATTGTAACAGATTGTAACAAGTGACACGTTTTGAGTGAAATGGTAATGTTGCACGATGGTATACGTGACGAGCAGGGTCGTATTTTGCAAAGTTCTTTAGAAGATAAAAGCACATGAGAAATTAAAATTGTAGTTAAATCAGTTGTAACTTGTTTGTACAAATACAGTATACAATATATTTAGTCCCATCCCAAGCCAGCCTAGAGACTTGGTGTTGTATATATAATGTTTCTACATCTAGAACCCCAAAGAACCTTCTTTTTTTTTTTGGTTAAGTATATATTTAGACTTAGTGACTCAAAAATGGTTTTGCAATATGACCTCAAGTGTTAGTAACTTTCTCCTCCTAAAAGAATGCCAGCCAAAACAATAAAAACTAAAAATCTTTTGCACAGAACTTCTATTTGGCTGCACTTGTAGTTTAGAAATTTTCTATAGCCTCAAAATGGAACCCTAATGCAAATCTCAGAAGCCCAAATCCATAATCTTCTCAAGCACCATCTCTATAAAGTAAAATATCCCAAGTCATATACAGAGCAATACAGGTTGGTTGCTTGCAGCCCCCCCAATCACCTTTCTGCAAAAAACAGTTAAAAATGTAGGAACTCTTTACTGATAAATGTTGAGCATTTGAGCAGAGTATAAACTGTTTTTCCTTTCTGATTTTTGGCCATTATGCAAAGCTTGTTCCATCATATTGTTCATAGATCAGATAGCGATCGGCATTTCCACATTAACACTAGTACTATGCAAATCTTGTTTCTATCTCTCTAAGAAAATGAAGCCAAAATGTATATACAAACCAGGTGATGTAAAACATATGTTTATCAACTTAATAGAGGCTTCTCTGCATCAAACTCACTTTCAAGGTCAACAACATCTAAGTAAACTTCCTTGCCCTTGGCCCATAGGAAGAAGTAGAGGCCAGTAAACATGAGGCACATGCCAGCAAAGCTGCATCATTGAGACCAAAAAGCAAGAAATTAAAACAAAAATAGTTTCAAAATTCGAACACTTTCTCACATACTAATTAAGCTCACAAGGGAAAGTGCTTGATAATTGATGTACCTTCCAACAGTGACGCTCTCTCCCAATGTCACAAGTGAGAGAACAACTGAGCAGACTGTTCCAACGGGGCTAAACATGGAAACCAAAACAGGCCCTCTTTTCTTCATTGCCCATCCATTGAAGCTCACACATACTCCACTCACTGTACCTGCCTGTGCATTAATTAAAAAGGTCAGTTTTTAACAATTTTAGACTCTAATTTACAAGCACCCTGTTAAAAACAAGGGTCATATGTGCCAAGTCTCCGGGACTAGTCCAGGTGACGACGGGTGGAGAAAAGGATTAGGATTAGGATTAATTGTTGGTTCAGACGCATTTGAATGCACCAAAAAAATAGACACACAGAGAGGCATATTTACCAGTAAAGAAAAGCCAACCATGTCTCTTGCACTCACAAGTGGCCAACCAGTTTCTATCTTGCGATCTTGAACAAATTGTATTGCTGCAGTTATAAACACCCCTATCAAAGATGTTATGGCGCACAACGACACAGGTGCAGGAAAATCACGCAATGTTGTAGCCTGTCAAACAACACAAAAAACACTGATTCATATATGACACAAAGAAAACATATAAAGCCAAGATCAATGCTTATATTGCCGGGCAGTCTAGCAAGAGAGCATTTTCCTACGACACGAAATTAACAATTTTATTCATACTTGTTACTATATTCACCTGTAAGACAATAGTGCTGGACAAAACAAACACAGCAGAGAGGAGATACAAGCAACCAATAATTTTCTGCCTATCAAAGACAGCGTCAGGAGCATGAGCTTGAAATTGGGCCTCTCTTTCAGCAGGAGTGGTAGTGCTTTGCATTATGCTCATTGTGATAGCGCCTAGCACACATAGCAATGTGCCTAGAATCTTCACTTTGCTGTAGAGGCAACTAATTTTCATTCTCTCCAATCTGCATAACCGTTATAAGTTACGTTACGTCATGTTAACTAATCTAATAATTTGTTACTTCTTTCTCTCTGTCTTGTTCTTACTTTTGCATTTACTTGGAGAAAAAAAAGAGAGAAGAAAAATAGATGTTAGATGAAGTACCTAATAGTACATGCGATGATGAAAATAAAACCAGGGGCAAGGTTTGGCATGGCTGTTGCCATTGCTGGTGAAGTTAGCTTGATGCCCTTTAGGAATAAGGTCTGGAATAAAGTTACCCTGCAAAACAGAAAAACAAGAAAAGCACATTTATTACCAATTTCTCTTTAACTATTTTTAATGTACTTCAACCAAATTAAAAGTTCAATCTAGTAGTCCTTTATTGGTCAGAAAATTAAGAACCTATTTCAATTTTGTAGAAATATTTGTTAAGATTAGCTTCTTCACAAGAAAGTCTTTTATATTGCATCAAACATGAATGTACCCCTATAACAATAACACATCGAATTGTAATTTGGAAAAAGTTTGGACATTGCTTTGAAAACTAGATTTATTTGTAACCCCCCAAATAATAGAAGTATAACCAACACAAGCCGTTTAGAAGCATAGAGTGATTTTCTCAAAGATGAAGATATTGCGTCAATAAGTGTGACTACGAGATTAGTTGTGGAATTTAAACTGGGGCATTTTAAACCTTTATAGAAGAACAAAAAAAGTTATTTTAAACCAATATTTTATTAAAACAAACTAGGAAGAAGGGCATCCAGAATTCATGGAAAAAAAAAAGTGAGGGCATCCAGAATAGAACAAAATCTGGGCAAGGAAACTCCAATAGACAAATCAAACCAAGCAACACGACATGCAAAGTTTCCCTAATTTATGCAAACAATTTCTATTTAAACCAAGTACTCATTGGATTTTCAATTTCTCAACCCAAAAACAAAAACAAACAAAAAAGGTCAAAGTATTAACAAGGTTTCCTGGAAAATTCAATAGAAATGTAAATTAAATTAGAAACAAACATATTTAAAACTTCCATACCCTCCAAAAGCGATGAAAACCAACTGAATCATCAACTTCAAGCTGACTTTCGAGGGCCATGTATGCCTGCAACACAATTACATATGTCATCAAACCTCCAAATCCACTCAAACCCAAAAATTTAAAGAAACAAAAAACCCAGAAATTATCAATAAAATACTAAATGTCATCCATGGAGAGAGAGAGAGAGAGAGAGAGAGAGAGAGAGAGCACATTTCTACCTTTCAAAAAAAGCAGCAATAGGAGAGAGGATGATGAAAGTGGCCAAGGTAGAGAAAATAACAATGGTGAGAGGATCAAGCCCCAAAGACATAAAATAACTCAGCAACACAGAATTCCCAGCATACACAAATTGCACCCCTACCAATCCCCCTATTATTGCAACATCTTCAACCACCTCCCTCTTCATCCTAAACATTTCCACCAACATATTTTCCTTGTGCCCTCTCTCACCAAACCAAACAAAACCCAGAACCCAATTAGGCCTGAGATTTGTCTCTCCCAAGTATATAGAATATTATATATATATCGTACGTTAAAGTGACAAGATATATATTAATGCTTCATCTTCTCCCCTGGTTTTTCATCTTTTCGGTTTGGTTTTTTGCCGTCCTTTCTGTTATGGTTTTGTCTTTAATTTTTTCAGTTTTCGCATCAACCTTATTCAGCTAACGTTCATGGGGGTTGAGACTTTCTAATCTCTCCTCTATCAGCCAGTCTTCTCCCGTCCTTTCGGGTGAATGGGAATCTCTCTTTGTCCTTTTTTAGAAAAAATATAATAAGTTAAGTGCTTCTGTTTTTAAAATTACCCCCCAAAAATTCTATCTTAGTTTTCTTCTCCTCATTTTAATAAACTTAAGAATTAATTATTGTTTTGCCCCTCGTATTCTTCACGAATTCTTAATTTTCCCTTACTTTTTGTTGTTTTACGTTATCCAACTTTATTAAGTTTGCTGTCAAAGGAGTTTAGTGTGAGTTAGAAACTTCATTCTCTTAAGTGAAAAATTATAATTCATTCGTGCCACCGAGGAAGATTTAACGGGACAAACTTAACATAACGGGGTAACTTAAGACACAAAAGAAAAACATAAAGGAGGTAAGTGAGATAGGAAGAAAATTAAGGGAGAACCTGTGATTTTGAAGAGTAGAGGGAAAAACAATAATTAAAACCTAAATTTAATTATGTGCCTAGATTTTTGCTTGTGTATGTTTTCTTACCATATCGGATCTCATTTGCTAAATTTTCTCTCTAAAAAATAAAGGACTTTTTGGTGGACAAGCGCTTTCCACGTTGCACCTACCGACTAAAAATATCACTTAGATCAATAATCTTTCAGTTTAGCTTTTGCAGAAGCACAAAAATCAAACTTAAGAAAATAGTTTAGCCAGCTCATTTGTTGATGGCTGTCGACCTCTTTGTTCTACCTCCCTTTTATTTGCCTTATAAATGAGATTAAGACTAGTGATTTAACATTTTTTTTTTTAGCGTAAGATATTCAGTTTGTAGTGTATCAATGACCAGAACATGACTAAATTCAACGTCGTTGCCTTAAATTGTAACAAGTATAGTCTTCAATTTAGAGGGTGTATTCAGCTGGGACTTTAAAAGACTATTTAAGAATAGAAAAGTCTCGTGAAATTAAGCAAAATGTAATGACTTATAGGATTTCTCACACACACACTTGGCCACCATCTTGACTTATAAGATTTGGAGGGACCAAATGAATTTAACTATCCGTAATCTTCACCACGATACTTCCATTCAAAGTTTGCCCCGTGTCTTTTTCGAAAAGAAAATTGAAGCTATTTGTACAGCTGTAAATTGACTTTCAATTTTTACCTATTATAATAAAAAGAAAAAGAAAACAGTCGGCAGTACCGTGCCGCTCCTCCCTTCCTTTTCCTTCATCTCTATTTCTCCTCCCTTCGTATCTCTATTGCACCAGCAATTACTTTATTCTATAGCTTGCTTTTATTTTCAATTCCAAAAAGGCTCACAAACTTTGAATAACAAAACACATAACAAAGATTAAAATTAAGAATTACTTTGGTCCTTTCCGGGTTTTACCCTTAGTTTTCTCGGCAACCAAACACAGAATAAAGAACTAGCTTGAAATAAATAATGGATGTAACTACACATTCAGTCAAATTGACCACAAAAGGAGTTAAATATAACAATAAAACAGAACAAATACCCAGCAGAAGACAAAATCATCATGAATTTAAAATAGCAAGTTTACAACCATGAGATGTGGTGTGGTGGTAGCTCACCTCATTTCTTAACCATGAGGTTGGGGGTTCGATCCCCGCCCATGGGAATGGAGCGCATTTCGCGGCCAGCCGTTTACCTCCATTGGGAGAGCTCCCGCGGCGAAAGGGATTAGTCACTGCTGTCGGCGGTGGATACCCTTGGGTCTCACCTAAAAAAAATAGCAAGTTTACTTTTCTTTAGAGCTCTCCCTAGTGGAAAGGTTCAACGGAGATAGGGTTCAAAGTGTTCATCTTCTTCAACAAAGAAAAAAATCCCACATCAAAAATCTGATGGGTTAGAGCATCTTCATTGCAAGAGGTGTAAATTGGAGGTGTAAAGCCACATTTACATCTCCTTTACACCTTTGAAAGATGTAAATGTCGTTTTTTCTCCAATGAGATAAATGTAAATTGGAGATGTAAAAAGGACATGAGAGGAAATGATTTTATATCAAGTTGATGCAAAAAGATATTTATGATATTTTGGTAGCTATCTTACCGTATATATGTTTGGAGCCCACCACTTTTGCATTATCTCTCCTCCTTTTCAACCTGTTGGGCTCAAGAAATGGGAATGTAAAATCAGATGTAAATGTCCATTTCTTTTTGTACATTTTCCGGCTCAATGCTATATTTACAATCAATTAAACCCTACTATTGGAGCAACTTCCGGCGACTCTTGAGTGTAAATGTCCTTTACATTTCCCTTTACACCCTTGCAATGAAGATGCTCTTAGGGTAGGATTTGAGATAGAGTTTGGTATTTATACATAACACTAAAAAGTCTCACACAATTCCACATTTTAAAAATCACAGAATTCCAAGAGACTACCACTTGGCCTGCTCTAGAGCCAACCCTAATCTAAACATCAATCAAGAAAGTGGAGACAAAACAATGGAGTGAATCAACTTGATCAAACAAAATTCGTGACACTATATAATACGTGCAGCTGAAATTCTTGCCAATGTTTGCCATTAGACATGTTGATGGCTTTTATGCACAAAATTTCAGCTCAAGAACCAGTTATTCTGAATAATTGACTAGATATATTTTTGTTTGAATGAATATATAGTTCGGATTTTATATCACAATCCAGAACTGTTGTATATATTACAGAGCAAAAAAGCTAGTCATATCCCATTTATATGCAAAATAACCAAAAAGTAACTTTTCCTTAGAGATTTTTGTCGGCAACTGGTTATTTATTTTCTCTAGATCTAAAAAGTATAGTAAATTTGAATAGCACAATCACAAACTAAGACCCAAAAGAATGACAAACTCATATGAGGAATATCAGCTACATTTTGATTATATTTAATTGGGATTTTAAAAGACTATTTTGGGATAAATAAGTCTTATGGTATTTAATTAAGACTTAAATAATCTAAACAAGTCTTATGGTATTCCATTAAGACTATTAAGATTTTTAAAAGAAAGTGTTAAAATCTAGTGGTATTCAATCAAGACTCTTAGAGCAACTCCAACGGTAAAAAAAATTTTAACTCGTGTGCGCTAACATTAGCCCTGCGCAAGCTCCAACGGGTAGAAGACAGGTGTCAAGGCCTGGGCACTCCGATCTGCTTCTCCTCCTCCAATCCAACGGCTGGCATTTTTTGGCAATAAAATTATGGAAAAAAAAATTGAATTTTTTTATAAAAAAAACCAAAATATTCTGATTTTTTTTTTCTATAAATACATATGAATACCCTTCACTTTCAACACCAATCATCATACATTTTCTTCTACTTCTACTATTATTCACTCTATACTCAACATTTTCCTCTCTTTCAAATTGTATTTTTATTTCTTATATTTATGGCTTCTTCTATCGAAACCGGAGGGGCATGGAGCACCATGGAAGATGTTTCCTTATGTGAGGCTTGGCTCCAAATTTGTCATTGTCTCGTGTCAGGTAATGAGATGAAATTTTTTTCATATGTGGAACAAAACTCATGCCGAATTTTGTGAAAAAATTCCGGGGTCGACTCTTACGGAAATGGCATTGTTTAGTAGGTGGAAAATTCTCAATAAATAGTTGGGAAAATGGAGGGATGTCTTAGCAAAAGCGATAGACAACCATAGAAGCAGGGAAAATCTTAGTAACGAGGTAAGTATTTTGTAATTTTCGTTTTATTAAGTTTAATGTCCTAATATATATATATTTTTTAATGTTTATTGCATTTTCAATATTTTGTTAATATTTCTTGCATTTTCAACATTTTGTTAATATTTCTTGCATTTCCAATTGTTTCTTAATATTTCTTGCACTTCCAATATATTTGTAAGGTTGATTGCATTTTCATTATTATTATTTTTTTGTTACTTGCATATCCAATATATTTTAAATATTTCTTGCATGTCCATTATTTATTTTTTAATAGATGATTCAAGCACAGATGTGGTTTGGTGCAATTGGGCAAGGCAAAAAAAGTTTCAACCATCATGTATGTTGGGAAGTGGTGAAAAATTGCAACATATTTCTTTCATCTGCTCTACGGCTTCTCTCATCTGCTCTACGGCTTCTCTCATCTGCTCTACGGCTTCTCTCATTTGTTTCTCGCTCTTGCCTCTCCAAGCATCTCCTAAAATCTTCCATTTGAGAATAGAGTATGAATTCTAAACTCTCATAAATGAAAATATAGAAAGATGTGGTGTGAGAGGTATGAGCTGAGCCTCTGATTTTATAGAAAATTTTGGCCAGATAGAGATGCCACATGGCTTGATTTGATTGGATGAAAATCTTATCTGAAATTTGACAGCTAGGCAAATCAGTCACTCCATGATTGGGCGCTCCACGTGCAAGCATGGTTGTTTCAGCCTTCAGGAGCTATGAACGCTGGTTAATCGTTCACTTGTGAAGAACGCAACAAATAGAACAGACACTGACATGCCGGTTGAAAGCAGGAAGACTTTGGTACAGATTTGTTCGATTACTGTGCATTCTGCCATGGCTACGATGAATTTGACACTTACAATTGAGTATATTATGGTGAGAAAACACCACTCAAAAACATGAAACCAAATTTATTACACCTCGTCCAACAATATGAAGAATGCTGACCTTAAGATTACATGGGTTTCGATTTAAACATTGAAGTAATAGCATCAAGCATGGTATGCTCGCCATAAGGTGGCCAGGATGTCTGGAAAGACATGGACTTGTATTCCAAATCAAAGATGCATAAAAATTTAGTATTGAACAAGCCAACTGAATTATTATTTAACAACCACTAACATCCTATCTTGTAGGAAGAATCGAATTTAGCTTCAGTGCTGTGAATGAGTTTGAATAAATAAAACTACAAAATCTTTGCTTTTCCATTCTTGTGAAGCTAACTTCCTGTAATGGTGACACAGCCTGCTGCGAATCACCTTGGAACTGACAGACCAAGCTCTGGATCATCAAAGAATACAAAGACTCAAATTAGGAACACATAAAGTGAAGCCATCTATAACTCGGAGAATAATGCAGAAATCGTGCCAGTCCAATTTTATTAATCAAAAGACCCAATCAAAAAAGACTCCACTAAAACAGCTCAATAAATGTGATCCTGTGGACAATTTAGGACGTTCTACAGAAAATAAGCAAAACTTTCCAGCATCCACTAGAGCTTGCTTTCAGAATACAAATGGCTAGGAACATAGTCCAATAATAACCGATCAACATGTACATATATCTAGTTTTCCTCAATGTTTTAAGTCAGACACAATGAGCATAAATGGCAGCGCCCACCTCCATATACAGCATACATGTGTCACGTACCATCAATTCCATCTGGGAAAAGGAGCAGCTATGTTATCAACGCGTTCTTGTTTATTTAGACATGGTATGCTATATAAGTTCAACAAACTTAAGGCAAAATGTTTGCACTCAAAATTTTATTTTGCTCTCCCCTTTAGATTATATCATCTTGCCGAATTAGCAATAAACTTAACCCATTAGTTATAATTTTCAAGAAAATGGATTTGCTGTAGAATGTCTCAACAGGCTCACTTCAAACTCAAAATATATAGACAATATAAAGCAGATGGAGTAGCAGTGGCGATATGGCTAGAATATGATAAATTACGAGTGCCACAGCCTAATAGAAACTTTTCATCATAATACCATCCTATATTAATTGGTAGACATTCCTAGCTTGTCATTGATACAACTAAAAGGATCAAAATTGAACGTCGATGCGCATAACGCAGAGGCCACAATGTGGCAACTGCTGGTACAATCATCAAAAGTGACAAATCAAGCCATAGGCGAAATATAAGTCTCTAAACCCACATAGTTAAACATTTTTATGGTTTTGAGGGAAAACTCATAGTTTCGTACTTGATAATGACGCAGCAGGTCTTAACTACCGGGTCCAGTTTATTTCTTTCAAGCATAATGTTATGTGCCTGCAGGAACCAAATATTCCAGTCAGATAACATACCCTATGAAAAGCATTTCGACCCTCATTTTCATTGCCCCAAATTGTCTTATTCTCAAAACTACAGCCTCATTGCTTTCCCAGGACACATCCAACAAGCTCTAAAAAAAATACCCAATGAGCCAATCTTACATTGAGAAATGTCTCTAAGAATGCTCATATTTTCAAAGACACAACAACCTAGTTTGAGTTACTCAGAAGTAAAACTTCTATGCTAAGACTCAAACCATCTATTAAATTGTGCACGGCAGTCTACAAGTTCAAGCCCACACAAAAATATACATTTCGAGAGGGAGACAACAAATCATAACCAGGTGGGCACAGAGGAATCATTCAATGCAAAACTCAACAGCAACAACGAGGCAAAATCAAATTATGAAGAGAACCCAAGTGAGCAAACACAAAAAAGAAGATATAGGATTGAAAGAACTACAAATTATTACAATGGTGGAAGTAGCAAAAGTGACTCACAGTTAGAAAAGAAAGCAATTTTTTTTTATTAGAGGCCGGGAGAGGTGCGGCAGAGAGTACCCTGTGAGAGCGCACGGCAACTCCTCGATGTGATGCTCAGAGACGACGTCATTCTCGCCGCCGCCACCGCGCTGTGGAGTGGCAGTAGTGATTGCACGCATCCCAGTGCACCCGGAGGCCTGCCCCAAATAAAACGCACATCAACAATCCAAACCCAGAAGTTAAAAATCACAATTAAGAAATAAATAAATAAATAAATATGAATATGAAACCCTGAAAAACACAGACCTTGAGAGTGAGGAGCGGCGAAGAGGAGTAGAGGGAGTGGATGTCGGGAGAGGGAAGCGTGAGGTGGGAGATTTTGGGGCGTTGGATCTGATGGAGGATCGGATGGACGATAGGGATGCTCTGTTGGCGAACTGCCTGCAGGCTGAAGCCATTACAGGGGTTCGAGGGTGAAGGAATGATTGAACGAGCAAATGAGATCTGATCTGAGTAATCAGTAATGGTTTTCAAAAGGGTTTAGGGTTTTAGCAGAATGAGCTCAGTGAATAGATGCGCTGCTTGTTGTTATTGGTTTTGGGCTTGGGTACAGATCTTTTGGGCTTTGATCTTTCAGTTTTAGTTGGGCTTAGGATTGAGCAATGCCGTCTTTTTAATCAAAAATTCGAACTTCTTTTGAGTACTAAACCACAAGGGAGATGAGTTTCTTACACACGCGCACAACTAAGATGTTATGGAAGTTCGAACTTGAGACACATGGTCTACAAGTTAAGGCCATTTTCTATTAGCATACCTAACGTTTTTGGGATCATATTTCCAACTTAAAAAAAAATGCTCATACATTTTTGGTGTGGCTGGTTTTGGTTTTGCATGCTCGTTAATTGACTAAAATCTCACTCCACTGCATAAATCTACTTTAAAATGGTTCCTCTTCCACTAGCCCAAAAGAAGATCAAATAATGGCATTTCCAAGTCGTGATAGTCAACTTGCTTTGCTATATAATATAAATAGATGTTGTACAACTAAATTCTAATTGGAACAAAAACTGTTATGTAATAAGGGAGTGCATGAATAAGCCTACCCCATTGTCCTAGAAGTTGAAAAGTCAGTCTACCTCATGATTTCTGGTCCTAATGGCACTCTCATGTTCCAATCCAAACCATATCAAGTTTGACTGGATGTGTGAACCATGGCAAACGAATACATCACTTGTTTTGTAATTTTATAGGGGGCATTTGGGGTTAGGGGGGGGTCAATTCTTTTCCTTTCATTCTTCTCACGGAATCTTCCGTATTAAACTTTAAATGAATTGAAAATAACTTATAACTCAAGTGGTTAAATCTATTTATCTCTGCATTCAATGTCAGACAATCGATTTCTTCTTTCTCAGTTTCGCTTGTATTTTTTTTAAAATAAAAACAAAAAACTTTGAATCCATTATGGCATATCTACTTAATTTTTCATATATGTTTCTTTTAGTCAAGTCTAAAACTCATCTTAATTAAAGCCAAGATGGTCTGGTTCAAGTTACTTTTCCCTTTGCAGCAAGCTTATTATTCCTCCCATGCACGTTAAGATGTGCCTTCTGACTTCTGTGAGAGACTGGTACAATTTATCTCTTGGGCTGAAAGTGATACCTTCAGTTCCCCCCCAATCTCGGGTTAAGCATATATTCTTAGCAATTCCCAGGAAGTTGCAAATCCGAATTCAAATTGGGTAGGTAGGACTTTTCCATCTCATCACATAACATTCCCACTAGGATTAATTAATCCACAGCTTAAGACACGACCATTGACCTCTCGTTCTCCATTTTGACCACTTTCATACTTAACCTTTTCTTTTTGTTCTCCCTTTATGGCTTTTTTTCCCCTTCTGTCTTCTTTTATATACACAAACATAAAGTCCATAAAAAAAGTTTTTACAGTTTCTGATCCTAATATAATCCATGTCACCATATTCCCAAATCAAACACATGACAATAATGCAAAGGCTTGTAGTTCCGTACCTTTGCACTAAAGGTTCTGTGTTCGAATTTCCCCTCCTATAATATCGTTTGTATCAAAAACACATGACGACGATATAAAAAGAATTCTTTTACTTTCTTTGAGTATTGTTGTTTCTACAATTTCATTTAAAAAAATTACGAGTATAAAAATAAATAAATAAAACCAATTTAAAAGAAAAAAAATGGAGGCTAGCTAGCTACCAATTCATGTGGCCAAACGCAACATCAAAGTGATGAGAAGTGTTAAAGAAATTGCCCACTTAAAAGATGATCTGGTGTCCAAAGCAACTGCATGGTTGTAAGAATTTTCACTCTGCAGGGAGCTAAACTTGAAATTAGGGTTTGACCCATACAAAGCTTGGACCCCTTCCACGTCATCAATCCTGAGGTCCACCTTCTTGGTCCTCGGACTCAAACTCGGGTACATCACAGCCTCCTTGACCGAGGAGTGAGCCAGCCCAAGTACATGCCCGATCTCATGGGTCGCTACCGATTCCAAATCAACGGCCGCCTTCGACTTGTCCTTTTTGAAATCAACGGCCCAGGATTCCGCCGCGTCCAGATGGAACCTCCCGTTCTCTGGGGAGAAAGCGTGCGCCAGCACCCCCAGCACCCCGTCGAACGGCTCCCCATCACCGTGGTCGCCCCGGTAGAACCCGATTTTTATATCTGCCGACTCGTAGGTCTCCGCCTCAGTGAAGTTCACGGGGATCACCGCCGACCACCGCGAAAAAGCACGGCGAAAGATGTCTTGGACGTCCGAGGAGCTCAAGTAGCTGATCATATTGTTGGGGGAGAGAGCATAAGAAAGCGTCACAGGGTTCTGGCGGACCCACCTCGGCTTTCCATTGAAGAAGGCAAAGCGACGCGTCGCATGAAGAGCAGTCCGCTGCGACGAGTCACTAACGCCACATCTCGGTGAAATGATTGCCGAGATGGTGTCTGAGTCGAGCCGGCCAGTGACCGGCAGGCTCAGCTTGGACTGGTAGAGCGTCAGGGCCGATTCAAAATCGGTATCGAAGATATCAGTGAAGTTGGAATTGGGCAAGTAGCCGAACCGGTGGAAATAGTTCTTGAGCTCCGACATGCCGCTGACCTGGCTCCCTCTCCCGGCATCCAGGAACCTCTCGAAGTCGTGCCACGTGGCGTTATGGACGTCGGAGGCGGCGGTTAAGACAGTTACTGAGTTGGATAAGATTCTGGCGGGAAAGCAAGGGCGGGAAAAACAGAGAATACAGAGGCACAAGAAGAAGAAGAAAGAGTTGCAGCTCACAAACGGAAACATGGTTTGATTTTGTGGGATGTGTGTTAGTTATTTTGGGATTTGAGCCTTGGGATTGCAGCAAGGGGGAAAAAGAACATAGGCTTTATTGATTGATGGCACGGAGAAATGAACTTTATAAATAAAATTTATAAATAATAATCTGAATAAGAATTATCGAAAGTTTGTAGGTAGGATCGAAGGGAGAAGAGCACTAGAAATTCGAATGAGAATGGAGAGAGATAAGTTCAGAAGATTCTGCCGTGTTTGTAATTTAGTTGGAGATTCTGACTTTCAAGGACCAATGATGGGTAAACCACTAGGTCTGTTTTCAGTTGATTAAGGTTTTGTTTATTTGAGGAAATTTAGAAAATATATGTTTAAAAAATGTGAAAATTCATTTTGTAGATCAAGTTAGTTGATCAGTTTTATATATACTACTCTTTTTGTTGACCAAATTAGGTGATTTTTCATTCATCTATATCATCGATTAGTCTTGGGAAATCAGTTTCTAGCAAGGAGGGTTTTGTTTTTGGGAGGCTTAACTTGTTGTACAAGACAATTTCTTCATCTTAGGAAAGACCATTAAGCAATGTATGATGAACTGATCATCCAGACGTTTTTTCCCAAGTAAATTCAACACGAGAGAAAAGGACTTGTGGTCAAGATTGAAATTCAAATAGTCAAGACCCACCTCATTCACTGCATTTTAATTTCACTAAACACGTACCAACATGAAACTCTGAATGACAAAATATTTTTTTTTTTTATAAAGAAAAATTTAAGAGGAGATTGGCTACTCTCACCACTGGCGGACCCAGGAATTTTTCAGCGAAAATGCAATTTTTAAATACCAAAAGCTATAAATAAATAAAAACATATTGAATAAACAAAATTGGCGTTTGCTCAAGAAGAAGAAAATATGCATTCGACTTACTTTGGATTGGTGTACTCAAGAAGGAAAAAAAAACGCATGATTCTTGTGATGCACGCACACTTTAATGGTCCGTTTAGATGAGGGAAAATAACTCGGAATTTAACTGAAATTCGGGAATTTAAGAGGAGAAATTGACAATTCCCTTGTTTGGCAACTTAAGCACGGAATTTATTAAATGACACGCGGAAAAAATCGTGGAAATTGGGGTATTAAATTCCCGAGTTTAATTTCCACCAAAATAGGCGTCATTTCACAATTTTCATAGTGCCATTTACAAAATTCTGTCGTTTACAAAATTCGACATACATAAATCAAAACACTGAAATTTTCAATTGCCATAAATTGAAATGATAGAAATCTAAATTCCGTCATTTTAGAATTCTATGTAATTTTCAATTCCTTCAACCAAACAGAGGGTAAAAAAATTAGGTTATGTTAAATTGGTCCTTTATAAAGAGAATTCACAATCCCACTTAAATAAGGAATTATGCAAGTCTTATTAAAGCCCAATTAAATAAAGAGAACTCCCAATCCCATTTAAATAAGGAATTATGGAGGCCCTATTAAAAACCCATGAAATGGCAACAGTTTGATATTATTAGTAGTTTAATCCTTCTTTGTATACTATAATTTATTTTGTAAAGTTTTCGCCGTGAGAGAAGATATTCTTTCTAGGATTCAAAGTTTCGTCACGCTTTACGAATTAAGATATGCTCTATTAGGGGTGGGCATCTAAAACCGAAATACCGAAACCGTACCCTAACCGAACAGTACCATACCGATTTCATACCGTTTCATTCGGTACCGATCAATATTCGGTACCGTACCGTACCAATAGAGTATGGTATGGTAGCGGTATCAAGTATTTGGTACCGATCAATACCGTACCGTACCGAATACTATTCAGATATATAATTTTCTATTGAATATGTTGATGGATATTGCATATGTTGATTAGGATTTGGTTGATTTGGATATTGAATATGTTGATGGATATTGAATATGTTGATTAGGATTTGGATATTGATAATTGAATATGTTGAATCTTTGAATTTGTAACTTAGGCATCACTTATTTTGGTAAATGAATATGTTGAATATTGAATTGGTTCATTTTTTAGTTGTGTCATTTTTGTACCGAAATGGTACCGATACCGTACCGATACCGACATGGTACGGTATGGTACGGTACCAATTTTGACAAACGATAATCCCATACCGTACCATACCGATTTAAATTTCCGGTATCGGTAGCGATACGGGCTCAATACCGTATCATACCGTACCGTGCCCACCCCTAGTAGGGACCTTACCAACTAAACCAACCATCGAACAATTTAATTAAAAGATAACACATGGTTTATTTTTTGGGAGAAAAAAGATAGCACATATTCAAGTTTTGATAACTATATCTTTTATTTCTTAAACTTATGTCATCTTGTAATCGGACAGCACTATCACACAACACCGCGGAAGAAACAAACTTTTGTCGATTTGTAGATCGTAATTGGGTATAAAAATATATACTTATATGCATGTCTTTTGTGGTAAAATTATACGCATAAGTGTGCGTCTAATCATGGTGTGTCTATTTGTTTTTTATTGGTGGCCTAAAGGTCTCCCTTCCTTTTCCTTAGTTTCGCTTTCAGAAGACAAATCTTTGAAGTTATTATATGAAGGATGACGCAACTACACTGAAATAAGCCACTATGAATAATTTATGCTGGTGATTATTGGTCAGCAAACACACTTCTAGCCACTATGAATAATGCCCTTTTGTTTTAATTATATATCAATTTTTTTTTTTACCTAATGCTCGTGTGCCAATTCCAACACATTTTGTTACTCTCTTGACTTTGTCAAGAAATTACTCATTTCAGACCACTTTGCCAACAATCCGCATCTTCAAAGATTTTGACTTTTGTTCATTAAAAAAAGTTGACTTTTAAAAACCCTTTTATTAAGTCATTAATAATTAAAAATATATACAGACATGGATTAAATCAGTTGATTAAGACAGTGTACTGCCAAGGGATTCAAAAATAGTCTTGACTTGCGAACTAGTGGTCTTAAGTTCACCTCATGACAACTTGATAGTGTGTGTGTGAAAATTTTCCTCCTCCTTTCTAACTTCGGTAAATAATTTACACCTGAGTTCGATCTCATTCTTCGTGTATTAGAGTAGATTACTTGTCCAAAAAAAAAAAATCTCAAAATAATGAAAAGGAAATATAAGGGAGATACGTGCTCTAGTAACCTATTACTTGCACAAAGATTGGGACTTGGGTGTTTGGCAACTTGAAAATGGCGACCCAACAATCAAATATAAATTCTGACGGAATTTTCACCAACCCCTACTGGTTAAGTGAACCATAACGAATCAGAAGACAAAGAGAACTGTGGTTGGCACATTTGGAGGGTTAAGGTAGTAGAAAACAAGAAGACTATTTCACCCATTTCATGAAACTATCAAATACTATGGCAACAACCAACTTTGGTTGTCCAACAAGATTAATATTAGACTGCAGGTTTAATTTTGTAGTTCAAGGATTAAGACTTGGCTAATTATAAGCAAAATGAAATTAGTATTTTTACATGGTAAACATGTTTATTATGATTACAAATTTTTTTGAATTTTTACAAACAAAAAAGTGTGGGCTTTTTGTCTTTTTGGGAGGAAAAATCTTGGCTAGATAAACAAAATAAAGCCCAACTGTGAAATTTGCTGATTAAAATGCTGCCCAGTTCAGAAAAGCCCTAAAATGAGTCCAAATGTTTGAGCTTCACCATGTCAGACCACTCACGACAGCCCAAATGTTTGATGGTCACATAGTTTTTGGTTTTTTTTTTGGGTGGTGATTTTCCCACTTCGTTTTTGTCCACTTACAATCCCTTTTGTTTTTTAAAAAAAAATAGTTTTTACTATAATAAAAAAGGGAGTGTAAGTGGATAAAAGAGAAGTGGGAAAATCAGCTCTCTCTTTTTTTCAGGAAGATTTACTATTATACCCAATATAGGCCCAAATTATAAAAAACACCATACATGAAATGGACTTTAGAAACACACCCAAAGCTCATTTACAACATAACAGTGAGACTTCGAACTTCCCATAAATTACAAAACTGTCATTGATTTCTTAAAACAATTCCAACCCCAAAACCTCATTTTTTTTAAAAACCCAAAACACTCAAAATGGCTTCGAAGTAATTTAATAATCAAAATTAAATTCAATAGGGTCAACTGTCATTTTTTGGGTTTGTTTATGGAAATTAAATTGTATAAGGCTAAGAATGGGTATATAACTAAATATCTCTTCTTCTTTTTTAGGACTTCGAACCACTTAGCCCAATTTTTTTTTTTTTAAAGAAAAAACTCATAAAGAATTAAATTATTATTGGCGGAAAGGTTCACATGTGGCGAACTTATATGAGGAAAATAATTATTTGATGGAAATACTTTAGTGGTTTTAGTTGAAATTAAATTAAGCAATGATTAGGGTTTTGAGTAATTAAAGCACTATGAACGATGATCAGCTCCGATAATCTAAAGTTAAAGTCTTAAAAGGGTCTTCTAATCATCATGATGTTTAGACTAATGAATAATGAGGTAGATCATTACCCCCAAATCCAAAGGTACCAATTTAAAACTTCAAATCTCTAAGCTGAGTGTTCCTTGCTCCACAAATGCACCAATTTCCACTTGTGAGCTTACAGTACCAATTTATGTTGACCACTTGTTTTTGCCAATTCAAATCGAATAATATTTAATCATCTAATCGTGATCAAATAAATATACGAACGCAACGTGTTTGATAAACAATGAACTGTTGTTGTATCATATTGTTCGGCATAAGATTGTACGTGAATTTATTTCACTAAATAGGTTAAATTTGTACCAAAAATATATGTGTGATTTAGATTTACAATTTCACAGCATACATAAATCTGATGAGAGAATATTACTCCGAAGAAGAGAATACAATTATGTTTAGAAGTTGGACCTTCTATCACATCGGGGCCAAGCCCAATAGAACATTCACCGTATATTCTTCTTGTGTAGCAGCCAGCCAAACGTCAAGAATTGTTCCAAGCTATTGACATGAAATGCATTATGCATATACAAATCGTGATATCACGTGACCAGTACTGGCTTTGTATAGGAATGAATGAAAGGCCCTTCACTTATTCTTTGCTTCTCTCCAGAAGCTACATAACTCTGCGCTTTAATGGCTGCTATGCAAGAAGCTTTAAATGAAAGGGCCAAAAAGCTGGGGCCAGCCACTATATAAGATGGGCACCATTTGGGTGATATTAGACCCGGCAATATTGCACACGACCCGTTAACACGACACGAATTCGCACGAAATTATCAGTATTTGGGTTGAGCTTATTGGGTCGGGTTGAAAACGGGTGAACCCGTTAGCCACCCGTTAAGCTAACGGGTCGTTTCGGGTCGAAAACGGGTTAACCCGTTACCACCCGTTAAGAAGGTTAATTTTGTAATTTTGCAAAATATTTTTCTTTTCTTTTCTTCTTCCCCTTTTCTTTCTTCTTTCCGTGTCTTTTTCTTCTTACCTTTTTGTCTTTTTCTTCTTTCCCCTTTTCCTTTTCTTCTTCCTCTCGTTTTTCTCTTCTGCTCTGTTCTTCTCTTTTTCTCTTCTGCTATCTTTTTGTCAAGATTCTCTTCTGCTCTTCTTCTCTCCACTCAATAGACTCCGCCAACCCAGCCACCAGGGATCAAGGAGGAGGTATCTAGGTCGGTCCACAGAGGGTGATTGATTCTAGAGTTGTTGGTTTTGGTTCTCTCAGTTAATTTTGAATTTTCTTTCTTCCTCAATTTATTTAGTTGTTAAGTTTTTAAGATATCTGTGAGAGAGAGATATATACTGTGTGTTTTTTTTTTTTTTTTTTTTTTTTTTTTCTGGTTTATTCTTAACGGGTTAACGGGTCGTGTCGGATATTCGCGAATTGTAACGGGTCGTGTTTGGGTCTAGTATTTGTCACCCGTTAACTTAACGGGTCGTGTTCGTGTCAACCCGTTAAGAAAACGGGTTAACCCGTTAACGACCCGGAACCCGTTAAAACGACCCGTTTGCCAGCTCTAGGTGATATATGTCCATAGCCATAGCTCTCTTAATCTGGCACCTAACACCTTTTTGCTTTAATCTAGCCGGCCGGGCACAACTTGCTTTAATTAATTATTTGATCCTGAGATGACACTTAACGCACTTTCTTATAGTTAAACCTCCATTGCAATGGCTTGTAACTCAAGTGGTTTAAGAGCATTTAACCGTGCACGTGAACTCCTAGGTTCGATTTACAGAACTACACTTCTGCCCAAAATAAACCATGACACCAAAGTAAGTCCCAAATTTTAACTGTTAATATCATGTCGAATTATCTTTCTAATGTCGAGTCCTGAAAGATGCACCAAGTTCGAATTTATCATTTGCGTTAAAAAAATAATAATCTAAATTTATGGATTTGAGTTGGAATTAAGGAATGCCAATTGGCAAAATATGTGTGTATAGGATCCGATATGCACATGCTCATACGTTTGACCACGACTTTGATGACAACGCGATGTCTCACAGACTCACACTCACAAATCCGTAATTATAATTACGGAATAATTGAGAAGGTCAACCCAACTCAATTAAGGAAGATGAGCATGAGCTAATATCATGTTGGTCCATAAATGCAGCCAGCATGTTGCTTAACTGCTTCATAAATTTCAACACCCATATCTAATCTATCTACTCCACGTAATGCGTGGATTTCTGGGTTTTTGTTAAAATATACATAAGTTTTGCACGCAAGTCGCCAAACCAACATGCAACAAATATAATAATTATTAAACACAATCAAGGGCAAGAAGAAAAATCTTCATCTCATCACGTGTGCCTTGATCCGGTGCCTCATGTATAATTTAGCAATTATCATCCCTAAAATGTGAATTAAATGTAATTTACGGGGGAGACTGAATGTCACTAGACTAAATGGTCATTAATAATACGTACTTATCATGAGCAATATTCTTTAAAAGAGTTTAGCTACTAAAAGGAGGAAGTTTCAATTAAAGGATCCTTCATCTTTGTAGGACTCACTTTGCATTGTATGTCAATGATTCGACAATTTAACTTTCAAGTCTTAATTCGTATATCCTATCAACAAAAACGTAATTGATGACCATTTGATTAGAATGTTGTCATTTTAACCTTTCTTTAAAGAAAAAAAAAATTATTGGTCTATTTTGTTTCATCACAATTATATGCCTTAATGGTTTATGATTTGCATAATTTTTCTCAAAAATCGATTATTAATGAATGAAAACAGAATGTCAAGTGAGCCCCCACAATATGTCTCTCAAACAAGGGATACTCGTAATTTTCATATTACAGTCAATCACTTTCAACTTAATGAAGAGATTGGTTTCTTAACATGTCATCATTAATCATCATCCCTATTCCATATGGGTCCAACTCCAGGATGTATTTCTAAGCAAAAACCCACCGTTTCACCCTAAAACGACATTTTAATTTGCTTCTTTTGATAAAGGAGTCAATTTTAGAGAAGGATGCTAAAGACACCAAACTAGGCGGCAAGGGACGGTTTGTCACTTCTCAAAGAACAAATTTTAGCGGTCGCTATAGTGATGTTAATAACTTTATTATGATGCACTTTTCGGTGCCCTAAAAGTTTAAGACTTGAAACTCAAACCAAACCTTGTGTGTGGCTCAACTTTGGCGTTTGGAGGAAAATCTTGGACCACCATTCCATTGATGGTTGTCAAAACGATAGTGCACATCCGAATATTGGAATCTCACACAAACAAAGAATGTGAACCCTTCAATTGAGTTCAACTTTCGTAGTGCAAGTGATTTTCTTTTGCTTAGTGGGTTTCATTTTTAGTGTCATGTATGTAGTGAGTCTCTAATAAAGTAACAATTTTTTAGTGTAATAGTCACACCGTCACATACTATAATCAATTCACTCATGTTATAATACGAGTATGCTCTTACTTTTAAGAAAAATAAGAACCGTTTTATTGGAACTTAGTATACTTATCATCGGAAGCCTATTGCCACGTGCAACAAAAATTTATCTATTAATTTGGCATATCGTCTTAGTTCATTCTTTCATTGATAATTTCATTAAGGTGTGAGTAAGATGCTCGATAAAATGCGTGAAAGATGTTGAGATAAGAAGTATGATATATATTTTTTTATAATTCATATTTTTGAAACCCTATGAGATAGAAGTTCCCGCTGCAGCCCCTTTTGGGAGTCGGTGACCTCCATTCCTCTCCTCTTTTGCTCCTTGCCCATCCCCTCAAACCCATCCGCCTTGGCTGTCTTGGTGACAACGTGCTGTAGTTTTTTGAGTTTCAATAAGTGCATCAACTCCTTATGAGTTTATTACGCGTTTCTAGTTTCCACTTGTGAGAGTTAAAATATTGTAGTTGTAATTGTAGTTTGGTGCGATGAGGTATATGTATGGTTTTTCCAAGCTTACGGCTTTTTCGTTGGAATTTCTTAGGCCATGTGTGACTTTGAGTGGAGGTACACATTGTGTGCTTCTTGTTTCTGGTGGACTCCTTCGTATTTGGATTAAACCCCTTGTGGTTTACTGTGCTTCCCTTTTTGTATTAATCTTATGTGCTTATTTGTATACGTATTGGTCCTTGTGATTGACGACCTTTAGGCCTGAATTATAAATGCAATCTATCACATTTCTCTCAAAAAAGGAAAAAAGAAAAAAGAAAAGATTTTTTTGTTCCACCCCACAAGACAAATTTATGGATATACCACTAGAAGTGCTTAAACACTTTAAATTACTAAATTAATAAATTTATTACCAAGTATTATACATAAATAATTTACCATAAGTAGTAAGTATCTTGACTATCTATATTGTATAATAGCAATAATACAATTCTTGAGTTGAAATAAAAATTGGAATACTACATGTGTTTTTGCTTGTGTTATAGATAGACATATCGCTTTCTTTCAAAAAGGATGTTGTTGCTTTCTTCTTCTAAGGCCAACCCAAAAGCTCTTTTGACATGCTTTTAACTTAGCCTTCAACAAAGTTAGCAAGCCCACATGGGAGCATGCTTTGTTTTGTTTCTCAAGCATATAGGGCATGCCTCAATTTAGAATTTGGTGATTAAAGAAAAAGGAACCCTAAAAACACAATAAAAGCAAACCTACATGACCAAGATTAATGTAATTAAATAATTAAAAAACCCTAATCAAGTTAGACACTTGAATTAAATCATATCTTAATCATAGACCTCTCTTTTTAGGTCAACATGAATTCATTTCATCACATGACCCTCCTCCCCCTTTCACCATACATGGATCCAATAATTCATCATCCTTCAATACACCTATTAATTTTCATATTCCCATTTTACCCATTTTAAATTCCATTCTTCCAATTTTGCCCATGTAAAATTCTATCTTGTGATTTTCTATCTGCTCTTTTTTCCGTATAAATTACTCATCAAAACACATGCTTCACTTAATTTTTAATTTTTAATTTAAAAAAAAAAAAGAAGAAGAAAAGTAAAATAAAACAAGCTTTTTCCTCTTCCTCATAGACAGTGACACGCACTCTCTCTCTCTCTCTAAGGATCTCTCCACTGTGAACACATCTCAAAAGCTGCACAGTGATTCTTGTCTCAAACCGCGCACTACCTAGCTAGGGTTTGCCCTCCAAATTGAGCAAGCATTCGACCCCCACACATTCTCATTATTTACACCAGCTACCCTTCCCATTCCCATTTTCCTCTCCGCAACAGCGCTCCTGCTCCATTTGAACAATCTGATCACAGAGAAGCATTAATCGGAGGACGAATGGCATTTTCAGTGAATAAGTTGGAAAAGTGAGGGCGGTTTTGGATGGGCGTGGCGAAGGCGTGGAGGTTCAGCTTGTCACCGGCAGCAGCGAAGCTGGCTCTGTTACATAACGGTTACAACAATGGTGAGAAGAAGCAGGAGCTCAGCTTGAAATCACCAGCCACCGCCACCACCATCACCAAAACGACGTCGTCACTGAGCCAGAGAAAGCAGACGGTGTCGTGGTCGTGGTCGTGGTCGTTGGTGTGTGGGATGATGCTGTTTGGGCTGGGCCTGATTTCGCTCTTCACTGGCCACGTGGCATCTGATCTCGAGTGGTACTCTCAGCGCTTGGTCAAGAACACCCTCTACTACTCCAAGCTGGTAACCTTCAACCTTCAATTTTTAATTTTTGTTTAAGGCGTCATTTTTTATTCAAATTTTAAAAAAAAATTGTTCGGTTTTGAGTTTAGAATGGGAATGGTCGTGAGGCAATTGATGTTTGGAAGTCCAAGTACTCGAAATTCTACCACGGATGCAGTCAAAGAAGTCCTCGTTATGCTCGTGAGTTCAATTTGCATATTTCATGTTTGCGTTCTGAATTTGCCATTGTTAATTTATAGTATTTATATGTTGAATTTAGCTGCTGTAAAAGAGCGAGCATCAAATGGTTATCTGCTGATTGCTACGAGTGGGGGGCTGAACCAACAAAGAACAGGAGTAAGACACATTGTTTTTATGTTCAGCTACATTTTTTTTAATTTTTCTCTGAGTAGTGAGACCCAACAAAGAAAATAAGACTTGGGTTCTGGTTTTGGCTTTCTGAAATTTCTGTTATTCTACTCAAGTAGTTATTTGTTTTCACATTGCCAAAAATGACAACTTATTTCCTGCAATCAGATAACAGATGCTGTGGTTGTTGCACGAATTCTTAATGCTACTTTAGTTGTACCTGAGCTGGATCATCATTCCTATTGGAAGGATGATAGGTAATGTGATTCTATCAATGTTTTAACCCCATCGTCTATAGTTTTATGTTATTCTTTTTTTGAATGTGTTTTCATGCTAGTGGTTGTGAAAATTGGCTCTTCCAATTATCATCCTATTAAATACGCTAATTTTGCATGCAGTGACTTTATCCACATTTTTGATGTCGATTGGTTTATGTCTTATCTTGCAAAAGATGTGACTATTGTCCGGAGAGTTCCTGAGAAAGTCATGCGGAACATGGACAAACCTCCATATACAATGCGTGTCCCAAGGAAATCTGAACCTGAATATTATATCGAGCAAGTTCTCCCAATACTTTTGAGGAGACGTGTAAGACCCCTTTGCCGATATCTGATGAATTCTATCTTATTCGATTGTGTAAAAGATATGCACAATCCAGTATTTTGATCTTTTTTCTTTTTTTTCTTCTAAGTTGTGTACTTATGAATTTTAGTAAAATATTGTAGTCCGTTTCAGAAGGGCAATTAACACTTGGGCTATTTTGCAGGTTGTGCAATTGACAAAGTTTGATTATAGACTTTCAAGTAACCTTGACGACGAACTGCAAAAGTTGCGATGTCGTGTTAATTATCATGCACTTAAATTCACAAAATCCATACATGAACTCGGTCAGAAACTTGTTATGAGAATGCGAAAGATGGAAAAACGTTTCATTGCTGTTCACTTGAGGTTTGTTTTGATTGCCTATCAATTTAGGACATAGCTGATAATTTTAAATTCAACCTGCATGTAATGTTCATGGAGGATAAAACTCTATACAGAGCACATACTTGTTCCAGTTGCGTTTTACCCGCAATATATATTTTTTCCTTTTCTTTTCCATTTGGATGTGTAAGGATGTTTATGTTATCGTGGTTATGCAGCATGTTCACTGGGTCGCTAGAAAGTAAATAGATTAGCATGTGTCTGAGGATAGGGATTGCTTTCCTCAGTAGGCAGTTGCCTCTGGTTGGACAATTGTGCAGACAAAAGATGATAATTGCGACTTTGTGAACTTCTGTTGGGTTGATTGTTTGGGTGTCGCTCTGGATCAATACATGTACACCTGGAGGAGAGAAGTAGAGAACATGAGCGCTAGGAGTTTCTGGGTTTCATGCACTTTCTGCTTCGTTCTCAACTATGCTGGTGGAGATTTACCAATTTCCAGCATTTTAGTTAGTAGAGATTGATCCCAACTAACCATTGATTTGTACTGAGTTGGCAAGATTTGTGTGAGTTTGTACCTGGTGGACTATCACTATCTACAAACGTTTCTTTTTCTTTTTTAAATTCCCTGATATAAGAACATATCAAACTGGTTGATCTTCAGATTTGCCTATTGAAACCTTGGCAAATGGCCATAGTATATCACAATTAAGAACTTATACAGTGTGTAGTTTGCAGTATTTGGAAACACCCTTTATGTTTTGCTGGAAAGCTACCCACACATTTAAGTCAAAGAAGCTAGGAGTGAGACTATAGGCCACCTCTGCTTACAAGATCTTTAAGATAGTGTTTGTTTTGCGGAATGGAATTCTGGGAATCTCATACCCATTTCTTTGAATAGGATTTCTAGAATTTCTTGGAGTGCACCATTCACTCTAATGTCTCAAAAATGCTGGGAATGGAAATGGTGTCATCGGGACACCAATGAATATATATATTATCTATGTTTCGAAATATTTCAATCACCATCATGATTTATTATAAAGTTAAAACCGGAGATGGGAATGGTA
This sequence comes from Prunus avium, assembly GCF_002207925.1. The sequence goes on along the minus strand of NW_018921704.1, from coordinate 218,373 downwards.
AAGCCACCTCTCTGGGAATGCAAAACCTATTTTCTTCTTAAAGAACTGCTATCTTTTCCTGATACATATGATTCAATTTCTTTTGTTATGGATTTTGGATGACAGGTTTGAACCTGATATGCTAGCATTTTCTGGGTGTTATTATGGCGGGGGTGATAAAGAGAGATATGAGTTTGCTGAAATAAGAAAACGATGGGCGACATTACCTGTGAGATTGCTATTCTTTTATAATTTAGATGGAACAATATTTATTCATATTCAACTCAACAAGAATTATGTTTGTAACTATTTGCTCTTATGAGTTGATTCTTAACAAGATATGCTTTTGTAGTTATACGAAGCTCATGTGATTGCAGTGCAATTACCAATATATAATTTACATTCTACAATGCTTGTGATAATTGTACAGTTGGCTCCATATACTATAATTTGACTACCAGTGTAATTTTTCTTATTATCCATTTAGGATTTAAGTGCTGAGGAAGAGCGAAAGCGAGGAAAATGTCCACTGACTCCTCATGAAGTGGGTTTGATGCTACGTGCACTTGGTTTTGCAAATGACACATATCTCTATGTTGCTTCTGGTGAAATATATGGCGGGGATGAGACTTTGAGACCTCTAAGAGAGCTCTTCCCAAATTTCTATACAAAGGAGATGCTTGCTAATGAGGAGCTGAAACCTTTTCTTCCATTCTCCTCCCGTCTTGCTGCAATTGACTACATTGTCTCTGACGAAAGTGATGTGTTTGTCACTAATAATAACGGGAATATGGCCAAGATTCTCGCAGGTCGAAGGTTAGAAATCGAGTTCACTTTTTCATCAGGCTTTTTCTGGGTTGAGCTAATGCGTTTGTCAAATCATATTTATCTCCAAAGAAAAGTTACGGATCAGTTAATAGTGTCTAAATTTGGTTTCTGAAGAATGCCGGTGCAGTAATTATTACCCTCTCAAGAAACCTAACAAAGTCTGACAGTGTTTAACTACAGTTGAGAATTTTGCACAAGCACAAGCGATAGAATTTGAAAAATCCAAATAAACAAATGCACCTGCCTTTTAATTTGATTTTTTATTATTATAAAGATTTCAAGTACTTTGACACATCTTATCAATCTTTCATTAACCGTCCCACATGATGTACTTCGGCATTTGGATGTCTATATAACTCCCGATCGCTTGCACTATAAAATTTATTGTCCTTTCCAGTTGAAACTAGATTCTGTTAAATATAGGATTCTAATCCTACAATTGGCTGTGAAAGATGTGTTTGGATACGAACTTAGAGCTGTTCATCATCCAGTCTGGTGCTTTTGATTTTATTGCATTAGCTATTGTTTTACTTTCATCTTTACTGTAGTAGCCCTCGGTAGAAAGTTATACCGTGGAAGTCAACTAAGATGAGGTACACTAAAGAATCTCACAACTAGATTCCACTTTCTGGTTCAGAAGCAAGCAGGGGATAGATTTGCAAATCTGTAGGTATCAGTGTGAATTATGATTTTTCCTGTAGTTCCCCAAAATTTAGACTTCAGCTAGATTATGCAGAAATTTGGCAGTTTCCTATACTTAAATTGAGTACTAGTATACTATTAAAACCTTTCAATACTGAAATCATTCCAACTGCAGCAAGTGGAGCTATATAAATTATTAAGCCAGGCTCAAACGCATATAAGATTACAAATGATTTATATAGTAAATGGTTAACAAATCTTACAGATTGTAAGATCTTGCTCTCCTCAAGTAAACTTTTAATATTGGCTAGTGGTCTAGTGTATATTTGTTCAATTGACTTCCCAGATGAATAACCTTGGGTTGACATCCATTGATGACAAGGAGATTTATCCCAACTGAAACCCTCATTGAGAGAACCTTCATGTTTAATCTATAGATCTCTGAAATTCTTTGGTATAGTTTGGTATCATGGATATTGTTATATAATTATTTTTACTAGTTGTTTCTGCTTATTTAATTTGATTCTTTCCTTTTTCTGGGATATTTATTAACCATATGTTACTGCATTTGTTTCATCATTGGTAGGAGGTATATGGGTCATAAGAGGACCATCAGGCCAAATGCTAAGAGGCTCAGTGCTCTGTTCATGGCAAGGGATAAGATGGACTGGGACACATTTGCAAAAAAAGTAAAGTCATGCCAAAAAGGATTCATGGGTGACCCCGACGAGATGAAACCTGGTCGGGGCGAGTTTCATGAATTTCCACAGACTTGTGTCTGCGAGAAAGCATTCAAAGATATTGCAAAAAGCAATGATGGAAATCATCTCACGGCAGGAAAAACCAAAGGTACATACAGTGTAGAGAATCCAGGTGAGAAGGCACGACATATATCAGTGAAGAGGAAAATTGGGAAGGACCGTATATCTGTAGGAGATAATGAGGATGATGAAATTTTCGCAGACTAAGGGGTTGAAGAAATGAAGCAAACTAAAAAAGACGCCAACAAGCTAGTGGTCCAAAGGATTTCGTATCTAAATTAATTGGGGTATAGGGGTGACCTTGCCGCTTCCTTAGCATGGCAAATTTTTCATCTTGCCAGCACAAAATTATATCAACGGTGTGCTGCATTTCGGAGGTGATGTCTGGTTTCTGTTCAATATCTTTGGTTGGGTTGGTGAATGACTGAATTGAATCCATGTATAGGAGAGAGGTTCAATGAGCTGCAATTGTTCATAAATAGTTTTGCTAGTAAATAACTCTGTAGCTGTGGTAGAAACCCATCGCTGCCAGCATCTGTTGCATTAACAAAAGTTAAGTTCTTCGAGTTCGTTTCTTGAATTTTGTTTTTCTTCTGCATTTTAGGTTCCACTTTGAGATCACAAAGTGTAAACACGTTTAATTTTAGCTATCACTGCCTCCAGTTCCTTTCCGGTTTCCATGTCTTTTAACTTCACATCAAATCACTTGTTTTGACGAGTGATGAACTTTTTTGACCTGTGAACCTAAAGGCAAACAATTTTATTTCAACTTTCCGACATTTTATTTGACTCTTTATTTGACTTCTGATATGCGGGACTTTCAAGTACACAAAAAAAAGAAGGCTTAGACTTGCTGAAAGGCAAGTTTGCCAAAATGCCCCTGAACAATGACCCTACTACTAATTTGCACCATGAACAATTAGAACTCAACTATTGAAACTTGTGAGTTAAATAATTTTATTTTTGGCTCTTCTTGAATAGGTACATGGTAACATGACATATTATACAAGTACTCATATTGAGCCTATTTAGCCACTTGTCATTTTCTATTTAGTTCTTAGAAAATTTTAAAACACTAACAACCAATTAAAAAAGGACAAGTAGCTAGTTTTGGATCTTATCTTCAAATATACTCTATATGGGTATTTGTATCATGTCATGTAAAAATGGGCTTTTTACTAAAAATCTCTTCATTTTTTTTTATATGAAATTTTGCTCAATAAAACATATGGCAAGCGTGTATTGGAGAGGGCGGTGATGCTACACCGTGGTTTAGGATGATGAACAAAAATGCTGCCAACATTAGAGAATTAGTCCCAGGGCCAAGTAGAGTAGATGGACTAAATATCCCCTTGTACAAGTTGCGATGCGAGTAGAAATTGCATCTTCTAAGGGAGAAAAACTTGGATGCAACATCGATAACTACTTTGTTATGCCCGACCAATAACGCTATCACATGGAAGAGTTATCACGCATGCAAAACAACGTTATTCCCGTTTCATCCTTTCAAGAGGTTCGTTTCCAATTCCTAAGAAATCTTTTCACGCGTGTAAGACTAGCAAGAGAATCGATTTGGACCAGCAAGAGAATTGATTTGTGTATCAAGAAATCTCAAAATGATGAAAAACAAAATAATTAAAATTCCAAAATGTATAATTTCTTGCTTATCCAACCTATCAAGTATAATGAAATTTAGAGTTTATCCCTCTGGAGGTTTGAATCAATAAATGAGTGATAATAGCGGTGGTGGTGCTTGTAGTACGGTGGTGGCGATGCAGCTACGGTAATGGTGGTGGTCTGGACAGGAGACGACCAAACTTGAAGGAAAAAAATTGCAACAACCATTTTATGAAAAGGATTTATCCATAACATTAAAATGGGTAAAACAGCAACAGGTTATATGATTAATCTTCTGAAAGCCTTCCTTGCACTACAAGCCACAAACTACATGGACAATTTCCATATACAACCTATCTGGGCGATACCCACCTACCAGGGGAAACCACAAATTGTGAAAGAAAACTAAAATCACTATGAACATCTACTGATTCTACACTTTTATGACTGACCGAAACCAAGGAAGCAAGAATTTCCACCCCTATGCTTATCCTCCTCTATCATAAATATACACAAACTACGCTGGGCGTGTCGGCCTCGCCATCCAATAATTGATGTTCCTTGGACTGGAACCCATCATCGGTAGAGCTCTTTCAACTGTTGTTATTCCCTGTCAGAGTCTAACTGTCAGATAACACAATTGCGTTCACATAAACAAGAAACTTGTCCTGCAAAATGTTCCCAAAGAAAATAAACCCTGGGGTTAATAATTAACCTCTAGAAGCATTCCGGTTCTGACTTCGGTGACCTTTGTCATGTGAACCAGAAGGAATCTTTGTGATGATCAACGAGCTTTGCAGTCCTTCCAATAGCTGTGGCCAGCAATGTCAACAACACAAGGCTTAGATTATAGAAAAAGAGAATGTTTACATTGCATTCAAACACGAGCAAGGGAACTAGCATGAAAGAGGAAAGTTTCCGATTCTACATGGATACCTAACGAGTAAAGAAAATTAGTAAATCTGTACCTGAAATTGCAAAAATATATAATGTGAATAATACAAGGACCACAACAATAAAAAAAATTCAAAAAGAGATGTTGGGATCTAATTCTAAAAACCTACACTGCAATGAACACTGCACACATTAACTTCCAAAAACACCCTGTACAAGTGACAGTGTAACATCACCAAATTCACACCAAAATAGTATAGAACCAAGCTAAGCACCCAAAAATCAAGAGACAAATAATCAGAATAGTTCACCACAATGTTATCATATGAAAAGAACAAATGAACATCTATATGCAAAACAAGACCAAAATATATCTAAATTCTTACTCTTGATGTCGGCTGAATTCTGCGATTTGATCTACGAGGCTCAGCAACTTCAGAAGTCGACTTTGCAGGATTACCACTGAACACTTTTCCCTCCTCAATTTTACCCAACTTCGCACCAGCAGGTGCAAGGTTTCCTTTGTTTGACCGAGATTTAGCAGTTGATGCGGACACTTTCTTGGAGGAAGGAAAATCAGACGAGGGAGCTAGTGAAGAAAATACGATTGAGCCCTCTGGTTGTGATAGGGTATGCTTTCCGGATACACTGTCAACACGGCTTACAGAATCCTTGATCTTTCCTGTATGGTCCATTTCACTTGAACCATCAGAGACAGTACGTGCATCTGTTAAGAGGTTGTCCTTCTGTGGAACAGATTTACTTGGCACACCTTGCGGCTTTACAGATTTAAGATCCTTCAGCTTGGATTCAGTCACCTGCTTTTCCCTTGTGTCAATTTTAGATGTATTTTTCAATCCACGGGAACCCGATCCTTGAGGCATCAAGTATTTCGCAAATTTCATTGAATCATTAGTTTCATTAATCTTATTACTCTGATTTGCCACATAATGTTTGCTAACTTCCATAAATTTTCTCTTCTTTCCAGGCTTGGGAATACCATAAACCACCTTGGCTCCTTCCTTCTGCAACCCAGTCCGAATTGTTCTGGTTGGATCAGGCTTGTTCTCAGTTCTGGTATTCTTACCCATATTAAATACCTTTTCATTTGCAGATAAATTCAGTAACCTTGGCTCTTCGGGTTTCCCTGAATCTACAATATCAATGCTTTTTGATGTCTTATCCTTCCCTTTGCCTTCCACTGCAGGACTGCCCAATTTGGGTCGCTTTTCCTGGGGCATGTCACCCTGAACAACAAATTGGACTTCAGTAAAATAAAATAAATTCAATTGAGAAGTTTTAGGAACCAGACAAAATCAAGCATTAACTGATATAAAAATAGTACCTCATGGGAAGCGCAGTCATTTCGCACACTGAACCATTCAACCCATTCCCCATCCTTCCAAATGAGAGAAGGCCGAAGATGCCAAGCTTTAACAACTGACTTTTCCCCTTGAGCTGTAAGAATTAATAACCAGAGAATCCCGCATTAAGAAACAGCAACTTTTGCATAATACAATGGGAAGCATTTACATGTTGGGGCCTTAATAAGAGCACCCCCAACCCACAAAAAGACAAAATGATCCATACAAACCTGGAAAGTGGACAGTCAATATAGTTTCATCTTTCTTGTTTTTCTCAGTGACAACTCCTTCCCACCAGCTGAAAACATAATTCAAAACACATGAGAGGAGTTAAGCATACTGATGGCTAAGAAATCAAGGAAAACTCCACAAACTCAATGTGGAAATTGGACAGAAGAACAGCATCAAAATCAAAGTTGCCGTTAAGTAAAATAGGAAGACCTGATGCAAGTTTATAATCACCGTAGTGCATAGATATCTAATATACCAACACTGCCAACTTTCTTCAACACCCAAGACTAGGCATGGTTGAGATAGTGAGGAAAGATACAGAGAAATGTAGGCAATTGCAGGCAATAGTTATATTTATCTTCCTATACAAATATCCCTCCAGCAAGATTCTCCCCAAAAAAGCCAATCACCTTTTAACATAATTAACTTGTGCTCACCTGTCCTGTATCCATGCATCAACTTTATCTCCAACAGACCAAGCATAATCTGCCATCGCTGCTCTGCGCCTTTTCCTCGTTCCTTCAAATCCCAAAGTGGTAACAGGGCGGGCAATGCGAATTTTCGGTGGCTTATCTTCTTCGCCTTCAAGTGCCACCCATTCCTGTAGTTTCCCTGAGCCTATATAGATGAGAAATCAAACATACATTAAGCAAACAAGGTGCACAGGCATAATATCTTTACAAAGAGTTCTCATTATGAATCATATGGTAGCAAGGTTCCAATGCAAGTATCAAATACAACTACACCAGATCCTAATTAAAGGCAGTAACCAGGAATTTATAACATGAGGGAAAAAATTTCTCTTAAAGGAAACAGGGCATGAGGCAAAGGCATGATTGTCTGCTTCTAACAGGATTAACGATGGTATACCTTCATCTGACTGAAGCTCAGTGTAACACACACAAGCTTTACCATCCTGCAAACTCAATACATTAGCTGTGAACCAGGCTGCTCCAAATCCACCCCCGTCTTTGAGAACCTAAAGAGAAACCAAGTGAATAATATATCATGCCCATATAATACATAGCAATTCCAAGCTTCACAAGCAAGATGTACCAGTGAGCAGCAAAAAAGGTTAAGAAAAAAGCTAATTTAAAGATTTCGAAAACTACATATAGTAAAACATATCAGATACACCTCAGCTTCATACCTCTACTAGATAACCCTCCTTGATGCCACTTTCTTCAGATGTGTGTTCTTCCTTTTCAAAATCATTCTCAACAGTCATCAAAGCAGACTTTGATCCGATCTCAGAAACTTTGCGGCCTTTTGGTCCTTTTGACCCTTTTTCGTTGACTATATCGAAGCCCGAGACGCCAACTACCGATCTCAATTGATCCTCTCTTGATTCCCTATTTACCTCTATTGGAATAGGCAACTTCTCATGTGCAGTTGGCTGTGCTTCTTTCTTATCTGATTGTCGATCTTTAGAATGCCTAGCAGATGTACCAGCATGTTCTTCAACAGTACCTACATTTGATTGTTCTCTCATCATGTCATTTGATTTTGTAACGAGCTCGGAAGAAACTTGGGGTACTTTCCAATAACCCTCTGGACCAGCTTCTGCTAACTCACTCAATGGCAAAGGATCACCCATCGCAACAATTGTTCCAGCTTGTGAAACAGCTTCTGCAGCCAGCTCAGCAGCTTTTACAATGGCATCCAAATTTTCAGCTCGCTTTGAGGCTGCAGATGCAGCTACAACCTTCCTCCTAGCAGCCTCCCTGGCAGCAACAAGGATCGAACTCGAACTGTTTGTTCCATCCTCACCTCTTAAAATGGACACAGGAGTAGCCATTCTCATACTTTGGCTTGGATTCTCATAATTATCCAAGGCTTCTTCGGCCATCAATTTTGCTTGCAATGCAGCATTTGATGCAACATTGGCAGCTGCAGCTGCTGCCTTGGCAACAGCAGCAGCAGCAGCTACAGCTACAGCAGCAGAAGCTAACTTAGCTTCACCATCTGATATCAATTTGGAGTTCTTTTGCTTCTCCAACTGATTCCATATTGTTTGGCTGTGACTAACAGCTGCAGCAGCAAGAGAAGCAGCTTCCTCTGCCTGTTGCCTAGCCTCCTTAACTTTAGTAAGCGTCTCCTCTGATAAAGTTGCCCTCTGCTCCAAATCCAGATCTGCTTTTTTGAGTTGATGAGAGGAAGACATAGGAGGCAGAGACATAATCAATTTCTCTGGCATGGCCTTAGACAAAAGGGTACTTGGGGTAGTACTACTAACAACAGCAACTGTTAAAGCTGACTCAGGTTGAGATTGAGCTTGCAAACTAATTTGACCAAGTTCCTCAGACGGTGAAATCTTCTTTCTTTTTCTAGGCTTTGGATCAGCAGAATGCTGGCCAGGTGATGCTGACACCTTCTTTGGGTCAAGCAGTGGAGAAGGCCCTGCAAAAGCACTGATTGGACCCCCAGTCTGAGCAGAAGGACCAGAAGGAACATGCTTTACAGTAGGCAATTGTGGCAAAGATACTTCTTTTATAGGAGTCAACTGCACTGCTTCTGTGCTAGGAAATGCTGAAAAATGTATACTAGCTTCAGCTGAAGACTGTGGAGAAGGAAGCCAGGGACCCCGGAAAGAGGACTGAGGCATCCACGTAGTATTATGGCCAACAAGGTTCTTTACAGATGGTGTTTGAAAAGGATGTAATGGATTAAATCCCTGCTGATAATCCATAACTGAGCCTCTCGGAATCACACTATATTGCAGGCCCTCACAAACAGGGGTAGAAATACTCCAAAGTGGTGATGAAATAGGTATCATTGGGCTTGCTGTCGGTGGAGTACCCTTCGTGCTGGCTCGACCAACAGGTGAGGAAAGACCTTTATTGTGTAATGCACCTTGTTTAATTACTTGATCAGAAGCCCTAGAACCTGTAAATCTCAATTCTGAAGCACAGTTACTTAATCAAATCAAGAGATAATCAAACTGCTTATAAAGAAAACAAAAAGTACCGGAACGTGATTGCAATGGGGTTTCTGGATTAATTGGAGTAGATTTTTGACCATGTAGCCTCTCTATGCACACACGCCAGGCATTCTCCCACATGCCCCGTCCACCATCTGACAAAAAAAAGACTTTAAGTTATTACACATTTGTAACGATTATTAATAGATATAAAATGGACAAAATACTAACCAGGTCCCCCAAATGCTGACACCATATAAGCTTCTTCAGGTGCTATCCCTTGACTGCACAAGAAATGGAAAATAAAAAGAAAGAAAAAGAAAAGCATGTTTCATTCACTGTCTCGAAATGGCAATTATCTCCCTTCTCAGTAAAATCAAGAATGATCACTCTAATGCTTTCAAGATTTGGTATAAATGCACTGATCCCATAAATTGAAGATAGTTCCATTTATGATCAAAACCTGATTAGATTCAGTGGGTCCCTAATGATCATGTTCTGTTCTTTTTAAAAAAAAAAAATCTGGAGCATGCTATTCATGTCATAATGGTGTCCTCAAAACAAATGCACAAGTATCAAAACACTCCCTCTTTACTTTTCTTACTAATATATACACTATTGCGGTCCAAAATTTATCTCTCTCTATGTCTCTAATCCAAGTTGAAAACTAATCTTTTTCAATTAAGTAGTCTCAAGAGCACCTGCCATTCTTCATTTTAGTAAATCTGCTTATGTCAATAAATTTTAACTAAAGCCCAAAAAGAAACCATTAGTAAAAACATATACAGTAAGAGACTCACATCAAAGCTCCATAAACAAAGATCTGAGCACGTAATTGCACTTGCTGCAAGTCAGTGAATGGCTGTTGAAATATTACAGATTGTGGAGCAGAAGTATTCAGATCTGGCAGACTAGATGTTGAAGTAGTAAGAACAGAATAAGGCTTTATGGAACCATCCACATGCCCATAGGGCTGTGTCTCACTAGGTTGCACAAGCTGGAAGATTCCCGATTGGTTCTGGGACACACTGATTGATTTGTCCCCTCTTTCTGATTGTCTCAGAGGAGTTGTTGCTTTCATACTTCCCTTTTTAGCACTCGGTTTACCTGTTGCCTTGCTAGGTGCTCTCCTTGTTCTCCGCTCAGGGGTACTTTTAGAACCACCACGTCCAATGTCTCCACCAGATACTAGTGGACCTCCATGGGAAATATCTTGAGAGATTTTTGCATCCAGCTGGCCCGAGCCAGAATTTTCTTTAGACCCCTCTACAATCTTAAAAAATAATTCTAAATCAGAATATTGAAAAGTTGATGGTGTCAGGGCACATCATTAATTATACATGAATATTTCTATAGCAAGAGTTCCCAACCCCCTAAAATAAACAAAATGTCAAGAAATATAAAGTTTCAAAGACAGAAGATCTTAAAAGATAGTTCTAAATCAGAACATTGAAATGTTGATAATGTCAGGACATATCAATAATGCTACGAGTATATATCTATAGAAAGTATCCCCATTGCCCCAGTTAAAAACGTATATCAAGCAATATAAGGGATCAAAGACACAAGTATAGTTCAGTATGAACATGAGCAACAACAAGGTTAAAAATGATACTTTGGGAGATGGAATAGCAGGAGAGCGCTGCACGATGTTGGCAGCATCTGCTTTAGGCAAATCTGCAGATAAGCTGACATCCGAAGTGCCATTTCTCCGATCCTTGAAGGCATCATTTCCATTTGGATTCCAGGAATTAGGAGAATAATTGCCCCCATCCCCAACAGTGTCAGAAACTAGGGCACTCTGATTTGTGGGCCCCTTATTATTGCCTAATTCATGTTTAGTCCCAAAAGGCTCAGTGGTTCCAACAACCTTAGGAGAAACACAATCAGGTTTGTGGGGATCAACAGAACTTCGACCGCTTTCTGGTGCAACAAACCCAGTATGAGACTCAGGCAAAGCAGCAGAACAAGTAGAACCTTCACAGATCATAGAAGCATCACCTGTAGAAAGAAATATAATGATCAGCAAAGAAAATTAAACCAAGATGATGTGGAAGTAACAACGGTATATCCTATAGTCAAATGGAAACATGATGCAAAAACATATTTAAATAAAAGATATTATCATAATAGATCCTTGTTATTAAATGCCAATAATGATAGCCTCCATCAGTTTCATTCCAATGATGAGATATTTATTCTAAGTACTAATTGGTAGAAAGAATAAAATGCATAGTGCACCCATAACCATAATAACTATTCAGTACAGTAGCTGCATCATGATTTTCATAAATAGGTGTTCTCAATCTGCTTGTGATTTTACTCTCTAATGCAGAAATTTGACTATCGCCAAGACCAACATGACACATCTTAAAGAGTTCATACATCACAATCAAATCTTTCAGCTAACAGGAAAAAAAAAAGTAGACTAGTATGATATCACACATGATAATCTAAAGCCGACATGAAATTGATAGGTTTACAACAATATACACGATTCTTCAATTTCATTTGCATTAATAAGCATATTTCTTATTCTTATTGCAACTAAGCATAGGGGAACCCTTATCTTTTCCTTCTAATCCTTTTTGGCCTTATGTTTTTATTTGCCTCATACACATTATATATAAAGGATATGATAAACAAATATGAATCATTCTTAATATTTGATAAAAGAAAAGAACAAGGTATAGAAATGTATCACTCAAGCTTTCCAAATTTGCTTAAACACTGCAGCCGAAAAAAAGAAGCTTAAATACTGCATTTCGTTTTTGTTCTCCCCCCTCCCCGCCTCCGCCCCCCAACCCCAAAGCTCTGCCTGAATACTGTATCTAAAAATTTCATTTATAAATTCTCTTCTATTTCTTTGCTTTCCTAGAAAAGTCGTACCATTCCAACCAGACTGTACAAAACCTCAAAATTAGTCTTCTACTTCCTGCAAATGTAAAATTAAAAGATTCTAACACAGCTTATCCAAATCTAGCATACCAATCCCATGAACACTCAAAAGCCCAAAAATCATGAACCGGGCCAGCAAGAAGAAACAGAATGACTCTAGCAAACCATAAATAAACCTGAAAGCCATTCTACCTGCCATTGCCTAATTGCAGCAGAAGAAACAAGAGTTTACGACAGAAATAAATAGAAATTTCAAAATTTCCTCCATATTTCCTTCCAGGTTTATCTTTTTTGTTACTTTGATAAGTCATTCAAGATTAACCATATTAGAAGACTCACCATTAACACTTGGCACAGCAGAACCCTTATCTCCAGACACTTCAGAAGTGTCAGTGTCTTCCATTACTTTTTTAGCAGAACCACCACATATTTCCACCAATAGCAAAGGCCCAGGCTCTGTGACATTCGTATCGCAGTTCACAATTGGATCTGCATAACAGTAGAAATCATTTTAAAACATCAATATACAAATGAAAAAAAAAATAGTAAGGAAAAAAGTTAAAATTAATGATTGCAAAATCAACAAAAACAACATATAGAAAAAGAAAAAAGGGAAGCCTTGTTGGTTAGAAGCTGTAGCTTTCTCCAGGAGGTCCTAGGTTCAAACCACATTATTAGCATTTGTAACTTATGAAAACGGACCAGGGGTCAAGTTGAGCACAGATTGCTTAATAGTGACGAAAGCCAGTCCAACCCATATAGATAGAAACTGTCAACTTCAAAAGATGTAAGACTTAATACATGCCAAAGATTATACCAAAAAGATAACTTGCACTGGCCTTACACTTTTTCAACTCTAAATGGTTTCTAGTCAAAGGAAAGATGGAATGGTGACAGATAAATGCAAATTTATCACCTGTTACATTTGCAGATGCCTTCTCAAAACTGTCTTTTATGGTTGCTCCAGCACCATCACCATCATTTTCTGAAGATTCACACTGAACGGAAGACGCTTCCATCTCATTTGTACTTCTCTTGCTCACTTCATTAGCAACTGCAGTTTGAGGTTCATTTTGGCATTCTGTATTGCAACTATCTGTAACTGGCAGAGACTGATCAACTCTCTTGCATAATAACAGTCCAGAAGTATCACAAGAAACACCTTTCCCAGCTTCAGAAACAGAGCCAGGCCCAGCTTCTGCCAAAGGAGAAGACACTATACATGGAAAACTAGCATCTTTCGACATTTCATATGCAGTTTCTTGTTTTTTGTCACAGTGTGGTCCCACATCGGGAGAAGTCTCTGCTTCAACGTCTGAGTGGTTAATATTGGTGGTTGTGCCATTCCCAGAAGACGAGGGAACTGCATCCATTGTGACACAAGAAGCTGGATCAGGGTTTTCCAAGGAAACATTGGCCACTGCAAGAGAGAGAGAGACAGACAGACAGACAGACAGACCAAGTTAGTACATTCAACGGATTTGATATCTCTATCCATTTAAAGTTTCAATCTCATAACATACCTGATTCATTGCCATCAGCATCATGTTTTAATTTTGGGACAATCAGCTCTTTTTCTGCGCTACCTTCACAAATTGATGAGGGCTGAAATTCCTTATCAATAGATCCACCAATCTCCAATTCTGTATTATTAGACTCATTGAACAATTGTGTACTGTCCTTTTCAATGTGAGAGAGATCCAGGTTACCATCACCAACATCACCATCTCTGTAAACTTCATTTTCATCACATATTTGTGTAGACTCCCCCAGAATAGAAAATGATGCACCGTCCACATTTGATTTCTCTCCAGAAACTCCTAAAGAATCGTAAGGACTTTTAGAAGCTCCAGTCACATGCGCTTCACTAACTATTTCAGCTGAAGAACAAGTTGCAGTCAAATTAGACAAATTAGAGTGAACTTCCTTATTCTCATCACTTTCATCCTTAGAAACATCATTTTCCTTAATGACTGACAAAGAAACCTCGGACTTTTTGACCAAAATTTCACTATCTGGTCGGAAACTACTTTCTGATGCATTCTCCTTGGAGCTGCTCTGTCCAGAATCCACCTTCAGCATAGAATCTAGACTTGAAGAAATTCCAGCATTGCTGTTGCTGACCTCAACTGCATACCTATCATCGCTTCTGTAAATCACTGATGATAAATCATGTGTGTTCAATTTAGAATGATCATCACCAGTATCTGTGTCTTTAAACAAGACCATATCTTCACATTTGTTGGTCTCAGCAGGAACTCCACGGCATTCCCTGTCACTGCATCCATCCACCATATGTAAGTCAGAATCCCCTTTCAGCGTAGGTTCTAGACTTGAAGAAATTTCAGCATTGTTGTTGCTAACCTCAACTGCATACCCAGTATCGATTTTGTAAGCTATAGGTGATAAGTCATGCGTGTTTAATTTTGATTGATCAATACCTATATCTGAGACCATGTCTTCACATTTGTTGGTGTCAGCAAGAACTCCACCATATACCCTGTCACTGCATCCACCCAGCATATGTAAGTTAGAATCCCCTTGCAGTATTATGCCAGACTGTTCCTCCACATTAATAACACTGTCTTGATTAGCAATTCCTAATTCAATAGACTCCACCTTAGATGCTGAACAATGAGGGTTTTCCAAGTGACAGGTAACCTTTTCACCTGCTTTTTCATTCAAGTTTTGAGCATCTATGCTCAACACATGACCGCCTGGATTCTCTTCATTAACATTTTTTATATTATGTTCAACATCCTTATTATTCAACTCATCACTGATAGCAATAATATTTTGCACAGAGGTTGTCATACCATCAATTTGCATCCCTGAAGCACAAGAATCTTCTCTTTTATCTGGTGGTTCATCCAACAAATTATCAAAATCCACTGGATCTGCATCTTTGCATTTCCCATCAGCAAGCAGATTCCCTTTAGTTACATGTGGGCTATCATTTCCACTTAAAGCATTTGGATCTGAGTCGCCTGAATTTCCAGCAACTGATAATTTACCTTCATGAGTTTGTGAAGCATCCTCAACCCGAAGCTGATCTACTCCTACATCCTCTATGCCAGAAAGGTTTTCAGGAATATCATCCTGTGGTAATGTAGGCTGTAGATCTGTAACATCCTCCATTTGAGAAAGAATGTTATCATCATTGTTAAAACTAGGCTCCATCTGCTTTGTTAAGCAACGCGATTCCTTACAGGCATCTAATTCCTCTAAGATTGTCCGAGGGGGAATAATTTCTTCCTGCCCAACAGATTTTAATAGCATTTCAACAGATTCTGAGGAAGTGGCCTCAGACCAAACATTGTTTCGCCTTGATATAGAGCAAGATTCTGCTGCACTTGAATTAAACTCTATCCCACTACTCCCACGAGAGAAATCCTCAATCCAGTGGTTAGTTTCGCTACTCTCAATGCCAAGAAAAACCTCAGTTTCAACCAAACTATCAAACCTCAAATGCCCCTGAAGGCTATCATCAAAATCAAACTTGGGAAGAGCATATGGCCGTAAAACTGGAGGATAATTAGTGTTCCCTTCACCAGCTAAATGAAGATTCTGGCTTTGAAAATCATTGTCATCATAATCCATGGGTGTATCCCTACAATAGAAAAGCAATCAGGGAGAAGTGCAAAACAAATAGTGATCCACGTTAACCAAATAGCCAATATAGGGAGAGGAAAATATATGCACAAGTGTATATACATAGAAACTATATGGGACAATCTACAAGCTTTACAACCACCATCTTACAGAATAAGCCAATAATACCTAGTCACCCATGCTTACAAAAAATTGATAACCAACCACAAATACAAGATACACCTATAACTTGAAATAGGAGTCATGTAATACTCCAAAATAATAAAACAGGAGCAAGGTTGTCCCTAAAGTTGATTTTGATACAATTAAACCTATTCAGACCCTGAGAAACGTAACCCAATAAATTATATCCAAACAACACAATTATTAACAAGTAAAATCGTCAAAATGCAATCACTACCCAGGAAAAGAATCTTAATCCACTACAGCCATTTGCTCATCAAACAGCTAATCATCCTCAAACCATTTGTAGAGCCTAGCCGTTCTCACAATTTATGCTTAAACTCACAATTTCTCAATACTTTCAGTGAGACTTTCCAATATAATGCCACTAACTTTGTACAGATAACAAAACCACAACCAAGTTATAAATGCTGAACTTCAATAGTTCCCAAAACTCTTAAATTTAAGGGGAAAGTAACATGATATGATTTTGTGAATTATACTAAAGTATACCAGAGACGAAGGCATCACATAACAACAGCCACGCAAACCCAGCAAATACCTTAATCAAATCATTCATTGATTTGAGATATCAATAAAGGGTAACAGCATATAATATTAATACATAAATATCAGCACCTTTATCACAACAAAGGTGTCCAGCATTCACATGAACGCCAATCTACTCAATTCAAGGATTGCCTATGCATATAGGAGTTGCCTCTTCATGTATTTAAATCAAGGATTGATGACTATACTATTTACCTGGAAAATAAACCCTTATATATTCAAGAAATATTCATAATCAAGTATTTACATACTTTAACATAGAAAAATGCTGAGAATGACATATCAGACAAACTTCTTGACACAAAAGCATGTTTAAAACATAGTCAAGAATGAATAAATGAATCGTCTACTTACATTTTTTTTCAAACACAAAATAAGAAAAGTTATGCATCAAACGAAATCAAATCATACAAGCACCATGTGATTAACAGATAACACACATATTATAACAAATCAAATCACACATGCCCTATTATCTTGTGTAAACATTTTTTTTAATAGAATCTTGTGCAAACATTAAGATACAAATTTATTTATGCAGAAAAGATTGTCTTATAATACTTTAGACAAAAACAACAGAAAGTTATGGAAATGTACCCATGACTGATTCATCCATAGGCAAGCCAAATGAATGGTCCACTTGACCAGATACTTGAAAGTTTATGTTTTAAGAAAATCAACTCCCAAACCAAAGTAAAAATAATAACAAAAAAGGGAGGTCAAGGCACTTTCTATAACATCGGATATCACTCCTCCCAAAAATGCACAAAAAGGATTAAATTATACAAGAATAAATGGTAAGATTCTATTTCCATTTCAGAAATTATAGTCAATTGGTAAGCTCCAAGATATCATTCAAAAATTAACTCAAACAATAATAATAAAATTATTATAAGGAATAGCTGAGGCTATGCAACAAACACTCTTGATAACTAAATACATACTCACTGACCTCGAGAAATCCTATAAGTTTCAAAATTTCTTGCATTTGTACCAAAGGACATGAGACAGCATACTAAGTAAAGGTGAAAAAGCAGAAAACCGTACCTACATTCAATATTAAGTTTCTGTATATCTAGCAGCTATTAATTAACTCAAATAATTGCAAATGAGAAAATGCATGTTAAACTTACAACTGGACATTCAGATGTTTTTATTTTTCAAAACACGCATGACCTGGACAAAAATCCACCTTTATTAACACTATAGCAAGTATAGGTTGAATAATACCTTATTAGACTATACAAAAATAATAAACACATAAAACGATAAAATTTAACTCAGTATGCCATTGAGGACTTAAAAAAGATATGAAAACAAATACATACACTTCATAATAAGCTACTATCATAAATTCAAAGATTAAAGATTATGCATTTCTAATTAGCTCAAAGTACACAAAGGAAAACAAAAACACAAATTTTAATCAAACTCACCATTTCAAAGCAAAGCAAGGAACAACTTTGGCCTAATTTTACAAATACGCCCTAACTGTTTACAGAACCAAATAGAGGAAATGAACAGTACCAGAAGAAGTAAGAAGTCTAGAGACGCTACCTCCCTCCATCCGGTGACGAAATCCAGCCCGTTTGATCTCTCAACTGGTCCCCAATCGTACGGTCATCTGCAAGCCAAAACCCTAGGCGTTAGTCTCTCTCACAGACACCCCTCACCTAATTGATAACTGCGCATCAGTGAAGAAAATTGAAAACCCTAACAAACTAAAGCGAAAGGTCGCCGGAGGTTTTGGGTTCCTTACCGGAGTCTTCGAGTTTCCGGCGGATCGAATTAGGGTTCCGGCGAATCGACGGGGGCTACAGACGAAGAGAGTGAGAGACTTACACGAAGAGAGAGAAAAAGGAGAGAAGAGAGTGTGTGAGTGAGACTCTGTCTTTTTTTTTTTTTGGTTGTTTTTTCTTTTCCTCTGCGCTCGACCCCTCGACTTTTCTTTCAGAGAGAAAATGAGAATTGGTGATTGAATTTGAAAAATCAAAATTAAACGGAAATTGGAAAACTGGGGCGTTTTCGTAAATTGGTTAATGTCTGATGAGTATGGGATCGACACGTGGCTTGTTACGAGTCGCTAGACGACAGCATCTAGGGCCAGACTACATTACCTGGCGGTTACTGGTTGTTGTGTTACAGCCAATCACTGGGTGGCTTGGAAAACGAGTTTGAGTGATTAACCTGATCGACGGTGGGGAGGGGACTTTGATGGAACACGTGTAACAGTTGAGTGGCTACGGATGTGAAAATTATTGGTGAAGCTTTTTACAATAAATCAGTTTTTTTATTTGTCATAAACTGAAATTCAATAATTACTAGCCTCGCCAATTGATTTTTTATCTTCTATATATAAAGTAAAAGGCAGAAAATAGTAAAATATTCAAAATACCAGAAAATATCTTTGGTTAATGTAAATATTAAAAATTGAAATTATTAATTAAATGAAGATCTATATATAAAGCAAAAGCAAAAAATGGTAAAACATTCAAAATACCATAAAATATCCTTGGTTAATGCAAATATTAAGAATTGAAATTATTAATTAAATGAAGATAATATGGATCAGAAAATTGGTTCCATATTCAAGACTGGATGAAGAGAGAACAAGACCACCAAATTGTGGAAAATCATCACTTCTTTCTAACCTTCAAAATTTTGCTTTTGAAGTTTAATTTCCTCCAATAACCCAATAATAATGACTGAAAGCCTTGATACCATAAGAACTTTACATTTGTAATCCTCCAATATAAACCTACCAGTTGTAGTTCATAATTATCAGAACCCCAAATAAGTTGCAAAACACACTTTGAAGAACATGTCATGCCATCATAGTGAATAGTCTCTTCACCATGTGGTTGGCATTTCCTAACTACTAGGCTTTTCTTTATTAGAAAATTAGTTAGAAATCCAAATGTTCTAGGGTTTATTAGGAAAAACCCACACCTACTCTTTAATTTTTCATGTAAACCTAATGACTAGCCTTCCACGACAACAAACATACCATAACGAGATGATTTATGAGTCGGTTAATATTTATTATTCCAATAGTTAATTTTTGTGTGTTCCTATTTTTACCCCCTTGAACGCTTTTTTGTTAACCCATTATTTAATTTTGTTTATGGGAATAAAAGCTAAGGTAAATAATAACAAGGGTAATTTGTATAAAATACCACCTAAACTTTTAATTTTTACTTTTAACCACTTGAACTTTGTCAAGTGTTGTAATTTATCACCTATCTCTAACTCTGTTAAAATTTCCATTACATCAATATTTGTAAGGGCATTTTTGTCAATTCACTATAATCTGCAAATTTAAAATTTGTAAACTAAGGGCCAGTTTGGCATTGCTGTGCTGTGAAAATAATCGCTGTCAAATTTGATGTGAGAGAAATCAGTTGTGAGAGAAAGTAGTTTGGCGTTTGGTAAACTTTTTGTTAAAAGTGTTGTTGGTACTGATTCCCGCATAATTATAAAAAAAATTGGGGCATAATCATTAAACCCAACACCTCTTCGAAACTGATTCCTGCATAATCAGAAAATGAAAGCACCTCATTAGCTGCTTTTCCTTATAGCTTTCTCTCACAGCAATTTTTAACAATAAGTGATTTTCTCATAGTTTACCAAACGGGTTGGGCTTCCCAAACTTTTAAAAAAATCACTTATCACCTCAAATAAGCAATGCCAAACGGGCACTAACACAATTATGTTTTTTTTTTTAAACCTAAGTATCCAAAGACTTCTCCCACTCCCCTTGAACACCAATTCTCTGCCACCTCTGCATACACCCTCCAAATCCATCTCCTAGCTCTCCAATTTGCTAAAAAGTTCTCCTGGAGTAGCCAAGTTGCAATTGATTTCTATGTAGTAGCACTGCTGATGTTCTTGAAAAAAGTCAGATGATGAACAATATATTGTGAAAAGGAAAAAGAAGAAAAATTTAGAGAGGGAGAAATGAAAGAGAGTGGAGAGCTTGTGAAGAAAAGGAGAAGTAAATAGAAGAGGGTATGGTGAAAGGGACTAATCCATCATCGAACTCTATTTGTGATTTTTGGTGATGCTTGGTTTGGCTTTGCTTGGTGTGAACTGAGCATGAGGGTGGATAGGAGATGGGATACTGGGCAGTGGGGTGTGTTTGGAAGGGGGTGGGGGAAGCCGTGGATAATTAGGTTTTGTTTTGTTTGTTTGTTTTATAAATATGTTAGTTTTAGAATTTAATTTTTATTAATTATAATAAACTGATGGAAAATGATATTAAAAAACTTGATTTAACATAGTTAGACTTAGGTGGTAAATTACAACAATTTTTAAAATTCAGGTGGTTTAAAAAAAAATTAGGTGACAATTGCACACAGGCCGAAAATTTCATTTGGCAGTTTTGCAAATTTCCACAATAACAATTTAATTGGGAATTGATGTAGCCCATTTACAATTGTTCCACCTAAGCAAACGTACTTAATAATATATTGATTAGTCAACTTATTATTTTAACCGAATTTCTAAATTTTTTCTTCTTCTTCTAATTCTCGTTTTGTATAAACCTGATTATTTGCTTATTTGGACAATTTTAATGCTAGCATTTAGGGATTATTGGTTACAGGATTATTAATTGCATATCAATTTGCCTCTTTTTCTCAGGGTGTTTTTTTTGTTTGTGAAAAGACGTGCCAAGCCCAAACGAAAACACTAACTGGCGTGACTTGATTGCCAAGCAAGAACCCCAAAATCCTCTTATATATCTCCTAACAGCTAGCCGGGCATTTCTCATTACGCCTCTCATTTACTCTCAGCGTCTCCTTTGAACCCGCGCTATTTCACCTTCATCTTCCTTTTTCCTTTTTCAACTTGCTAAACCCTAGTTTGCTGCTCTTCTTGTTGTTATGGCTGATGAGTATTGGGAGGTTTTAGGTGATCCTTATTACGCCACACGGATTCTCGAAGTCTCTGAATTACCTGAAACCGCAGTGAAATCTCAATTGTGGCTAGACATCAACGCCACTGTCACACAAATTGTGTTGCCCTCGAATTTAGAGGACGATGAAGATTTGGAAGACCACTACAAAGTAATGATGCTAGAAGACGATCAAATGGGCCAACCCACCGAGAGCTTTGATTACCACGACAAACTCGAGATTGACCTACTAATGGACGACAGCTCCACGTCATCGATTTTGGCTACCATATCCAACGAGCTATCCAAGTCTATCCACGTCTCGTCCCAGGACCTTCGGTGCGTCGCTGCTACTATAGTCCATGACGCCTCACGGAGTCTTGTTGGGAGAGTGTGTAGCAGCGGCAGCAGGGGGTTACGTGTGCATATGGAGGCGTGCATCAAGATTGATGCGATCGTTGATGACGTGGCGGCGGATGATGAAGTGCAGCCCGCGTTTGTACCGGCGAGTAAATCTGCAATTGAGAAGCTGGAGAGGGTGAGAGTGGAAACGGCTGGGGTTTGTTGTTCTGTTTGTATAGCGGAGATTGCGGTGGGTTCGGAAGGTCGTGGTCTGCCATGTTCGCATATCTACCACGAGGCTTGCATCGTGGAGTGGTTGGAGAAAAGCCACTTCTGCCCTCTGTGTCGCTTCTCCCTGCCTGCCTAGTCCTAGTCGATGATGATGATGATGACGGGGAGTTTAGGGTTTCCACATTGAAATTTTCATGTATTTTATCTGATTCATTTCATTGTTCTTCCAATTAAATTCTTAATTTCATTTTATGTAATCGGATTTATTGTTCCAATTCAGTTCTTTAATTCTACTTTTTGTTGTTGTGAGAATTGTCTAAGTGACTGTATACGTTGCTGCAATTAGAATTTAGAAGCATGGATAAAGTTGAATTGACAAACAATTACACTTTAATGCCTCAGTGCATAAACCAAGCAAACATATTAATGTACAAATAAGGTGCGAAACTTGAATTATACAGCAGCTGCAAGTAATGGTAAGCTTGTTAGATCGAAACTACCCGGTTAATACAAAGCACTTGTGAGACGGAAGCTTGTAGGGCAAGAAACTAGAGTTCAAAACAAAAAAGGATCAGATGCACAATAAGAAAACAATTAGAAGGTTCTGATTGACCAGTCTGATGAGCCACTAGCTTCCTCAAGTGGTCAGTCAGGTTTGTTTCTTCCAGCATTTGGAATGAATCACAACCACCATGGCTTCTCAGATAGTTCCTTTGAGAATACATACCGGAACCTTGAATTGTATGGCAACCACTCTATGATCTGAGATGCCTTCTTGCTGGATTTACGGTCAATGCATTTATGTATTGAATCATTAAGCTTCTTATCAGCATTCTCAGTGACCCATTTGAGAAGATCCTCGGAGCCAAAAGACGCTTCTCTTGCAAACCTTTCAAGTATCTTTGGCAGAAAAACTTTCCTTGACTTCTTTACTACTACAGTTGCTTTAATAAACTCCTTCTTTGCCTCTTCAAGTTCATCTCTAACATTTGAGGCTGTGTAAACTTTTAGCTACAAGTAATTGACAAGCAAACGTTAGTGCCGTTAGCAATATAGTGGAAGCAGTATATCACTGATCAGAATGTGTTTTTAGAAGAATGATTTACAATCAAAACAATTCAGTAGTAAAAGTTGCTACCATATGCTTTTGATTATAAAAAAATTACTGTTTGTAAAGTAGTTTTCTGCAGCAGTACCAGATTTCATTAAACATAGAGACGCAGAAAAGATAAGTTATGAACGGAAATTTCAAGGGAAAATCATGAGCCAAAGCACTGTAATTGACCAATTAACGTGTGTAGCATTAGGGGAAAAGACTGAAAATAAGAACCTAAAATTCATTGGACAATTATATATTAAATTTTCAATATAATGTGAAAACAGGACCAATAAAAGCAAAGTGGTTACCGCAGGATCAGAAAAGGCTCCAGTACAAAGAGCAAAGCAAACAAGGGGTTCAGAAACTGGAAGACCCAATTTGGAATTGCGAAGTTGTCTATCTTCACCAAATTTTTTCCTCCAGGCAGTTGAAAGGAGGGTTTCAAGCCACTGGAAACACAAAAGTAGACCAAATTAGTATTCTCAAACATGGTATTTCTTATTCATATTAAAGAAAGAAAGAAGGAAAATGCACTGTTCAAGTTGTCATTCATAAGAAGAGCTCAAATGATTTGCCAAACCATTTAAATTATGAGATAAACGAAATAATTCAATGAATGTTGTTAGCATTCCTCTTGCATTATCAGAGAAAGAGTGGTGAGCAGTGAGTACCCGTCCAATTCGGGGTGTTTGGAAGCCAAATATGGATTGCTCTATGGCATTTGCACTGATAACTTGGCCCCCAATATTGTAAGCAGCCTGCACTATACCAAAAAGCTCATCATCTTTTTTCTTTTCTTTCCAAATTTAGAATACACAGATAGACCAAAGCATTGGTTCTTTTTCTTGCTCCACTTATTTTAGATTCAACTATTTTTTGGAGGCATGAAAACCAAATATTTTGATAACTTCCCAAACATTGACAATAGAAAATGAAAAGGTACTTGAGCATTTTACGTAATGGCCAAAAAGGGAAAGATGATATTCTGATTGTCTTTAATGGGGATCTTCTAGTCCATGTCTTGAAGGGCAAGAGCAATAGACTTGAATATAAAAGAAAGAAACAAAGATCAAACCAACTAAAATTTAATTTTAAAATGGGATGAATCAATGAATGTATTAATCCATCTTTCAGAAAGAAAGAAAAAACGAAATGACGCTTGGTGGACAGGACTTCAAGAGAAAGCATTCATTTGTAATGAGATGCACAAGTCTTCTTAAGCTGCCAGCAAAACCCATTGTACTAGCAAATAAGTGAATTACCTTGTGGAACAAAGCCAGCTTTCTTAGGGAGCTGTGGGGAATTCCATATGCTAAATGTGCCTGCACAAGGGTAAAGAGAAAATTAGACAGACTTACAAATCAATAAGAGAAAACCAACGGTTGGTTAAGAGACTTTTACATGCATAACAAGAGCATTGTATGTGTTGATCCAAAATGCAACTTGGGCATTCAATTCCATCAGAGTGACATTCACCCTCTCCAGTTGTTCAACCAAGATTCTGAAATTGAAACATGAAGTATATCTCAAGTCAGCACTCCTGATGAGGTAAAACATAAGAGGAGATCCGGTGCAAGTGTGTTAGCTGCATTTATGTGTACCTTAAACTATGTGCCCTACATACGGAAAATTAATAAGTGTACAAGTCATCACCCCGTCAACCATATTAGGATCCAAAAATTATGGATTTGTTGTTTAATAATATAGCTCTAAGATTTATGGGTTGCGCATTATTGTGCTCCAATATTAGAATGTTATTAAGCAGATTAAATAGAAACAAAAAGGTTAAATTTAGATAAGCATCTGCGGGGGAGATTTCTATACACAAAAATTAGAGGTTTTTAGCGGCCATGCTAGTCAGTGGTGTGCCCTTAACCTTTTCTTACCAACAACCTGAATTTAGTGCAGTTGACACACACAGGGTCTAAATAATTGAAATCAAACTTGTTCCAGTTAAATTCAGAGTGACTCAAGGCAAAGTACATACCCTTGTTTTACTTCTACTATTGTAGAGTTATTTTTTGGGTGATTAGATTAAATGTAAAAAGCCAACCTGTAGTTATTGATGGCAAAAGAAGCATGAGGAAGCTTGCTCTTATCAGTAGATATCCAAGTTATTTCTACCATTGATTTTCCAGACCAATCTGGGGCATCTCCAGCACCATGTCGAGGTTGTATAACATTAGTTGATGACCTCGACAACAAAGGTGATTTATTTCTTTCGATGTTCACAGACGCTGCATTGCACAGCCAACAATAAACAACAGCCATGCACCTGACCATTTCCTCAGATAACTTGCTAGGGCACTGGTGGAGATGATCTTTCAGAGTTCGCAGCATAGAAGTTTTCTCCAGGGCTGGAACCCTTTCACGAACCTGGAAAATAAATGACTTGAAATCACTTCGACGAAATAGAGCATTATATGACTGGCCGGTAACATGGAGGACATACTAACTTCAAAATCTTCTGCAATAGTAAGGGGTATCAGAATATCCCCTCTTTTCATTTTGATTTCTCGGAGTGGCCTGAATGAGAAAATCACTGTACACTGCCTATTAAAATTCTTTTTCACTAGTTTGATATATATTAACTAAATAAAATTGTTCAAGAAGGATCTAGAACTAAATTAATAATGAATGTGTATATTTCAGCCAAACTCAACACTTTGAACACAAATCCTATATGTATATATATATTATGTGTCACACAAGTAATGATCTTCAATAAAATGACACATACATTTAACAAATGTCCATCAGTGAAAGAACAAGAATAAACTTATGTTCTACCTTTGCTAGGTTTGAACAAGTCTTCACAAAAGCGATGTCACTTTTGTCACTGGATTGTGTAGTATGCCTAGTCTTTAAAGTTCTTTTTCCTGAGTCATCAATAGCAACTAGAGCTCGCAAATGTCTGAAAGGAAACTTTTTTGAGGAACAAAATGCACTTGAAATGATACTCGGATGTTTCCTGGATCCATTCCTCATATGGGCAGGGGAAGCCACAACTGAGTTCTGCTCTGAAGGTGGCCTGCTAATGCATTGCTCAAAAATACTCCTATAGAGTGAAAGAACATGCTGCTCGCGGTTTGCAACTTCTTCTTCAAGTAATTCAATTTCAGAAATCAATTCCTTTGTCTAAACAAAAAAGAAATAAAACAATTTGCAGTCCTTAATTCCATATTCAAAGAATTGCAGCTAATAAGTGGAATGAGATATCAATAAGTAGATATAGCAAATTTGAAAAAAGAAAAAAAGAATCATATGTATATATACAGACACACACACACACACGCACATATATATATTTGTATGTTTCATAGTACAGTTGACAATTCATATTCTACACTGTGAAATTGGAATTTGCTATAATACAGTTTTAGGCATGCAGAAAACAGAAGGCAATTAAATAATTGATGAAAAAGGTTCAGGTGCAACCACAGGAAAAGGTTCATTTGCATTGGTAGAAACTGTTTAACTCAACAGTCCAAACTTTAAGAGTAATTGATTGGGCCATGGAGATATGTATTTAAGTTGAAGTATGAAAAAAACAAAACAAAAAGAACATGGATTAAGGATTTACAGCACTGCACCAAAGGCTTATGTGCTAACTAATAATTAAGAGTGTATTCAATACAGTTCTTTATATAGAGTTGACGAAGTGTTAGTTAAATGTTGCATGTTATCATCATTTCCACACTAGATCAGCTGAAACATGAAGGTACAACATTTATGCCTAAGTTAATACGTAAAACTACTGGATTATTCTGCAACAGCTCTTTAAAGGAAAGTAAGAAAAGTTTAGTAACTACCTGGACAGAGAAATGCCTATGTCCAGGTGATAGAGTACTTGATGCTCGTCCCATTGCCCTCTCGAGCATATTGCGCATGGATTTCTCTTGCTGCAAACGCAACTGCAGCTGTTCGATCTGCAAAATTGTATACAGTTTTGGGTAAACCATATTATGCTCGCATCATAAATGACATGGAAAACCAACAGTTGTAATGGTTAGAGATTTGTCCAGTCACCCCTGACCAAGTCATGCATTCCATCCACTTTGTAGACATGGCGTGCCTATAGTTTGGAAACCCAAATTTTCTATGTCAAAAGTAAAATAATAGTGGATTCAGATTCATACACATGTTCTATAGATAGGAACTTTGGAGGAACCTTGCACATTTTTCAGTAAGTCGAAATCTTCCCCAGACTCCCCTACCACCAGAAAGAAAAAAATGGGTTGAAGCTATATAACTTGAAATGTTTGGAGTATCTAGTCTATAACTACCCAATGCTTGCAACAAATTTCCAATTAAGATAAGTTAACTGTGAAGAATACTACAATCATATTAATCTCAGTCACACCTCAGACTATTGAAAGATTTATCGAAACACAATTTTGAAAGACAGAGAAATTGAATTCCATTTCTTACATCTTTTTCCAAAGAGGCTCTGTGGTTTGATGGCATATTCTTGTTAATATAAACAGGATTGTCATGCCAAGGACTTTGTCCCCTAGACGCACTTGTTGAAGGTGATGACACCTGTTAATTTCATGAAGAAAACAGTAAGCATCTTTGTTTAAATCCAATTAAAAATAAGATTCAGTCTGCAGTCAGTTATGAATTTATACATTGTCAAGTTTGAACATACCAATATGGGAGAAGCCCTATCAATATAGCAGGAGACAATTATTATTTTAACTTCAACTGCTTAAGTGGTCTCACCTGCGTTCCATTTTGGTCCTTCTTCGCAGAAACTCGATTTCTTGGAACATTTAAGTTCCTGTCAGAAGCACTGGAAGGAAAAGGGAGAACCACATAAATTTCAAAAGTGAAACCCAAACATGACGATTCCAACATGTATGAGAAGAGAAAATGATCAATCTCTTTGATTCAATCACTGCAAAACAGCCTTACCCAAGTCTTTTGATGGTCACTACTCACTAAATCTTTTTCTTCCTAATACACACATCTATGATCACATTGTTCTATGATATGCCAACAATCTTACTTAAAAATCACAAAACACAAATAAAAACTTGTAAGAAAAACAAATAAAGGATACCTAAAGAACTCAAACAGTCAAACCCCTTGGAGTGGAATTTTCTTTCCCTGATGCATCACACATAAAGAAAATACATTTCCTTGTAATAAAATTACATAAATCATGGGATTTAGAAAAGAAAAAAATTCAACTAAAAACTTAAAAGCCATAAAAAAATAGATACTAACCTAAGAGATTATATCATCATATCATAATACAACACATAAATCCGTAACCAACCATGAAATGAAGGATATAGAAATGCAAATATCCACCTCATAGAGAAACAAAAGACGCACTTAACAATAATAATAACAACATTGATTTGAGTATTAAAACTGCACCTCTTAGAACGCCTGTGCTGGGCATGAACAGCTGAGCGTGCCCAAGAATCTCCATTCTCTCCCTTCCCACCTGCTTGTTCTTCAAATTCTTCTTTTTCTTCAGCTATGTTACACATAAAACCAACCATTCTCCTATTATATATACTTTTTCTAAGAAAACCCACAAAGCATTCACGTGATTCCTCCCTTCTTCAACTATCAAATACTATATACACACACACTTTTCCTGTGCACAAACTATGAAGAACAAGTCCGAGTGATACAAAAAGGAAACTTGGCAGACAGAGATTATGTGATAAATTTGTGAAATGGGTTAAGAAGGAAAGAGAGAGTAATATAATAGAGTATTTCTGAATGGGTATTGCTTGAATTTAATAACAGCTTGAACTTTGAATGATTCTGAAGAACTGTAGAGGTTTTCATAATTTGAAAACCAAATAATGTGAAGTACAAGTACAAAGGTAGCTTGCAGGGCCACTGCTGGGACATTAATAAATTTCTTCACTTTTGGGTCGTTGAGAGCATTCAATTTGAGTAGTTAATTCCAGCTGATGAGTCAGTCTCTCGGTTGATTTTGAATCTGCGTGGTGGGTCCGGAGGTGACGGTGGTCGTGCCTACTTCCCGCCAATTCAAGCCCAAGAAAAAAGAAACCAAAAACACTTGATTTGGCCTGCCATAGGACCATGATGAATTCAAGGATCGGCTAAATAATTTTCTTTTCTTCTTGTTTTGGGCTTGAGTTGGATAATGCACTATGCAAAACTAATCCAATTTAGTCGAGCTTGGGTTCAAAGTCTATGGCTGTGCTTGGTTGCTTAGACATTTGGTGGACGTCAAGCCCATACAGGAATTTGAAGGACCTAGGAAAACAACTTCAAAATCTATCGCATTGCTAGGTTGAAGTCAAAGGTGTATCAACCTTTGGGAGAATATACTTACATGTGTACCCCTTCTCTCTAACAACATGCCCTTGATGCTGCTAGCATGTGATTTTTCGGGGAGGTGGATTTGAACTTGAATGTAAGGGGGCGGGTTTATTGTACTAGCCAATTAGCATAACTTATATATGTAACTTATATCTACATCACGTGACTACTTATGTGAAAAGAATGTCTGTAATTCATATCTACAACACATAACTACTTATGTGAGAGTGTGGACACTGACTAAATGAAGTCCCATGTAATTGAAGTCCCGCAAATATACTTAACTATTTTGCCATAAAAATAATAATAATAAGGTTAGAGTGTGTGTGAATAATAATTCTCAAGAATAAATACAGCTTTGAACAAATGATTTCTTAATTGGAAAAGCTCAAGCACAATAATTAATTAACCATGAAACAACAATACACTAACACAAGCACCATCATTATTGTTCATTATAAAATGCCAAATCATGCCTCAACTCGAAAGTCGAGAAGCTGCTCTTCAATTATCACACTGGATTCCTAAAGTGGTTGAGAATTAAAACTAGTACTGCTGCAGTGCAAATTTAAACTAGTATAACTCAAATTTCCATATATTTGTTTGAGTAATATTCTAGCTGACCTCAAGTCCTCAACCCAACAAGTACTATGATATACTCAAGTATTTTTTTTTCATTAGAGCATTTCCAACCGATATGTCAAAAGTGCCACATAAATATTTAACGGTTAGAAATAATATCTCACATTACTCCAACCGATGTGCCAAAATTGATGTGGAATGAAGGCTGGAGGTTGAGATGTTATTTTTGACATCTCAAAAGCAAGATGTCAAATTAATATTTTATTATTTATTATTTTATTTTATTTTTAATTAAAATAAATTAATACTAAAATATAATAAAATAATAATTTAATTTGACATATCGGGTGAAGTGTAAAGCTGTGTAAGAGCATCTCCGAGGGATATGTCAAATACCAAACATCAAATTTAAATTTGATGGCTTATGTGGCAATTTGACATTTACACAGTTTTACACTCCACCCAATATGTCAAATAAATAATTATTGTAACAGTCAAATCATTCAAGATAAAGAAGAAAATAATAAAAAAGGAAAATAATAAATGAAAGTAACAACCAGCTGTCTTTAAAAAATAATAAAATAAAGAGCATCTCCAACCGATATGTCAAAAGTGCCACATAAACATTTAACAGTTAGAAATAACATCTCACCTCACTCCAACCGAATTGTCAAAACTGATGTGGAATGAAGGCTGGAGGTTCAGCTGTTATTTTTTACATCCCAAAAGCAAGATGTCAAATGAATATTTTATTATTTTTTATTTTCTAATCTTTTTAATTAAAAATAAATCAACACTAAAATGTAATAAAATAATAATTTAATTTGACATATCGGGTGGAGTGTAAAGTTGTGTAAGATGTCAAATTGCCACATCAGCCATCAAATTTAAATTTGATATTTGGTATTTGACATCTCCTTGAGATTTGCTCGAGAGAAAATCCTTATATTAAACTTGACTCACTTTAAACAATAAACACGAAGTGACAACAAGTCGTGTTAATGTTTGTATTGTATATCAACATCACCTACAACATTTTAAAGGTTACAATCGAAGGAAAACGACATGATCATACCTCTATATAATCAATTTATATTGTAATGTAGTGGTTGGTGCCCATGGCTGATAATCAAATATTCCATCGGAATTAACATGCTTATCTCCTTAAATTAAAACAGTTAAAATACTTAATGTCGGTTCATTAATTTAGTTGTCTTATCCTCATAATGCCTCTTTATTATACAAACTCTTTCCAAAATTTAAAAATGATCTGGCGGTTGGTCGGCATGCAATCATACGGTGCCAGCGGCTCATAGGGTCCCATGCACATAGGGTTGGCGCCGGCAGTATTGGCCCTTCTTGCATAGCCCGGTATGTTTCTAATCACTATATATAAAGTTGATGCTCGAAGAATGTGAAGAGCATCCACTAAACTCAAACTAGTGTTTTTGGTTCTCTTTCTTTTGATTTTCAAGTGAGCAAAAATGGTGAAGTTGGCTTTTGGTAGCTTTGGTGACTCGTTTAGTGTTGGCTCCCTCAAGTCCTATCTAGCTGAGTTCATTGCCACCCTTCTTTTTGTGTTTGCTGGTGTTGGATCTGCCATTGCTTATGGTAATTAAGCTTTAAGTATAAGTAATTATGCAAGATGAGGAGTGTCGAAATCGACCTCTCACTTGCACTTTCTTACAAGTGTGCATGAATAACGCTTTCTTTTATAGATTTACTACAAATAAGAAGAGTAGCTTACCAAGCAAATGCTTATACTGCAAGACTATGAATCTGAATCATGACAGTCACGTATTAACACTATAGAATGCCATAGAGTTATAGATATGCTAAAACTAATATGATTATTACTTAATAGTGTAATTAATTAAAAAATTGTTTCATACATGATATGGTGGAATTTTTATGCAAATAATTCAATGATATGTATGCAGGTAAGCTGACATCAGCAGCCTTGGACCCTGCGGGCCTGGTAGCGGTGGCCATAGCCCATGCATTTGCACTGTTTGTGGGGGTCTCTATTGCTGCAAACATCTCAGGTGGCCATTTGAACCCAGCTGTCACACTTGGATTGGCCATTGGAGGCAACATCACCATCCTCACTGGCATATTCTACTGGATTGCCCAACTCTTGGGCTCCATCGTTGCCAGCTTTCTCCTCAAGTTTGTCACTCAATTGGTATATTTCTTAGATGATCACATCACAATTTACCCAAAGACAATGACCCTAAAACTTAATCAAAATGGGCCCAATTAAGTTTATCTTATCGTATATCTGGCATGTTATGAAAGGAGAGTAACATATTTATATTGATAATCCGATGACATAACATGTTAAATTCCAGTTTCGGCATGGCTTAAATTCAGTTTTCTGATTTGGATTTTATGGCTTTGGATTTGGCAGGATGTGCCAACCCATACACTTGCCTCAGGGGTAGGTGCAATTGAAGGAGTGGTATTTGAGATCATCATAACCTTCGCTCTGGTCTACACTGTCTATGCCACCGCTGCTGACCCCAAGAAGGGTTCACTGGGAATCATAGCACCCATTGCAATTGGGTTCATTGTTGGGGCCAACATTCTGGCTGCCGGCCCATTCAGCGGTGGCTCAATGAATCCAGCCCGGTCGTTTGGCCCGGCCGTCGCCAGCGGAGACTTCACCGACAACTGGATCTACTGGGTCGGGCCACTAATTGGTGGTGGGCTGGCTGGGCTCATCTATGGTGACATTTTCATTGGGTCCTACAGCCCAGTCCCAGCATCTGAAGATTATGCTTAATTTGATATGCTTATGCTTTGGGGTTTCTCTTGTTGTTTGCTTTGTTGTTATTGTTTTTGTTGGCTTTATTCTTGCTTTTGGGTTGAGTACTTACGATTGCAATCATCAATTCCATGAAGAAAAAAAAAGTACTTTGAGCCGTGAATGAGAATTGTACATATACTAAATCAAATGAGTTTTGTGAATTGTGGTGCATCATTTTCCGGTTTTACCGCGTTTCACATAGTTTTTTAGGGAAAAACTTAAAACTCCTAATCTAGAAATCTCTAATATGGTCACTACAATTTAAATGTCCCAATTACTTTTCGAGTAAGTCCAAATATTTAAAGAAAAGGTTTTTTTTTGGTTGATTTGAAAATAGAAGAAAATGAGAGTTCAATTCTTTACGTATAAAGATAATAGAAAGTTCCACCGTTTGTTTCTAATTTTTTTTATACAAACGATATTAAGGATGTGTGGAATCTAATTTAAGACCTGAATAAATGTTTTTAACAACTTTAACTAAAGCTATAAACCCTACCAATATTTAATTTTAACTTATGCTTAACCCAGAAAAAAAAAATTAAAAAAAGAATTTCTCACCACAACTGTTTGTATGTCTCTATCTTTGGTGGGGGTGGGTCCAAAATTTGAACAGATATATTAAAGTTGAGGCCACTATACTATCCCTGCTTTATTTGATGCAAAGTGCTGCACTTTTTATGTCATGAGAGGATAAATAGCACTAGAACTTAGAATGATAGGTTTTAGTCTTCTCTGGTTCCTTTTCCACTCTTTTTCTATGAAGTGGACATTGATCTCTTCTGCAGTGGAAGGTGACAGGACAGCCCACATTCCTTTTGCTTTCTCAGTGTTTCTGTTTCCATCTGAATTTTATGCATTTTGGTTTTACTTTTTATATCAAAATGTCATTGGTTAATCAAATCAATAGTGTCAACTCGTTATTGGAATGAGATGCCTCGAACAAGAATGTTATTTGTCTTTCTTTTTTGAGAACCGCCTCGAACAAGACTGTTAAACATAGTGAATTATGTTGCACGCACGAGATCAATGTGAGTCGCTGATGCATGTGAGTTTCATAATATATCAATAATTTATTATTGTCTTAGATATAACCAACTGAATAATTAGTGCTAGCATTCCTCTAAACGCATCTATTTATGCCTAACAAATTTATTGATACAATTTCTATATTCTATAATCAATTTTCGAAATCATTGTGAAAACTCAATGTATTGGGCCGATTGTGAATATAGAAAATTTTAAAATTAGAATTTTGGGTCACTTTCATGTTTCATTTCAACTTTTCTCCCACTAGAAGGACTTTTAAAACTAGTCAACTTCACCCATATGGGGCTAATTCCTAAGGTAAAGGCCCAATCAGTTTGTGTAACATGTTATACCAAATTTGCGGCGAAATTTTTAGCGTTTTGGTTGAAGTGATGGCTACTTGATATTATTTCCCTTTATTAGAGTGCCTTCATTCTAGATTGGCACATTTGGGTGGGACAATACATTTATGAGATTGGGCATTTCTGGCATAACAAACGGTGTGGAAAGATAGACCTAATTAAGTAAAGCTTTTCTTGAGAAACAATATCTTATTGAAGAAAATTAACCGTTGCTTCAATTCTCAATTAGAATGGCCTGAATAAGAAAAAGAGAACTCTTCGACCAAAAATATAACAACAGAACTCTCATTCCAATAAATGTAACTTTCAATAGACAAAGCAAAGCGAGCCGAACAATAAGCAACCCTATTGCAATGGTGAAGCACATGAGAGATGCTCACCCTTGACAATTAGCATAAAAGAGCCTTAGCAAACCCGAAAGGACAACATCTTTTAGAAAACCCCAATCAACTATTTCATCACTATCATACATAAAAGAAAGGGGAAGAATATAAGAGGGAAAATATATAGAATACCTTTTTGATAATTGATATGTGCCATCCCACAAAATTTCAAAATTTGAAGACTTTGGAATCTTTGGTAGGTAAGAACTAAGAAGTGATCACATATCCATTCAGAAGCTGAGGCTAAGACAATGAAACCAAAAACAAAAGCATTGCTTTTGCTACCAAAAACATAGCTGTCAAGTGGGACATTCACTAATAAATGTGTAACATAGTTGTCAATTGTGGCACATGTTTTTGTTGGATATCCAAATCCAACCCATACTTCAATATATTAGGTGTCTTGGATGGCAAAGATAGAGCTAATAAGTGATCAATGTCTTCAGCTGAGACATTTGGTCTGTGCACAGCAGCCTACCTTGACCATGATGACCAAATCATCGCGTTATTCTCTCCTCACAAACAACAAGTAATGTAAGTGATCACCTTATAATACTACCTTGGCATCCTGCGTAACAAAATCCGCAATGTCGCCATTAGGAAGTACTAGGCTCAATACTATGAATTTTCATGGTGCTTTAAAGAATGATACGTTGATTCTTTCGTTAATTTGACGCTTAATTGTTGTGGTTCCCCTTTAAAGTATGGATATATCTCATGTTGCTCTCGAAAGTTACAGTAATCTACTTTATCTTTAAGATTGGACGATTATTTCAAAAGTCATGAAATGTTACGCCTTGCGTGAAGGGCTTCAATAGATTTTTCAGTTTGGATACCTAAAGTTGAAGTTAAATGAGACTCTAAACTTTTATTAAAGCAACAAACTTAACCCTCATGGCACGCACATTCCTTGTTGGCAGATTTAATGAGCCAATATCAAGAGATTACATTTAAACATATTTGCCAAAATGTCTAGCACAAGACTATTTTGACATCTGCACTACTGTTAAACTTGGGCGAAGGTTCAACAACTAAATCTTATTTCCGCCATTGTTAAACTTGTTCTATTTGCCAAAATGATGATAAAGTTCTTCTAAATATTAGAAGAGATTTCATATTCAAATCCCTCATTTTTCGTCCTCAAACGCGGTTTTATTTACTCATATCCAAAGTCTAATAAGGTGTATCAAATGAGCCATTGCTCCTTTCTATTTTCTTAAAGTCATAAAAACAAAAAAAGAAAAGAAAAAGAAATTGATCTGAGCCAGTCAAACAAACACTCAACGCGTGGCCCGCAAAAGGCAGCGTAGGGAAAATTCTATCCCAAGGGTCGTAGGGACCAGGACCTGGGAAGAAGGAAGAAGGAAGAAGGAAGGGAATATGAGAGATAAAAAAGAAAAGCCCTTCCTCCCAAACCGTCCCCACCGTCCAGTCAACCTTCATGCATTGCTATTGGCCACGGCTGATCC
Source organism: Prunus avium (assembly GCF_002207925.1). Next base: position 182,383 of record NW_018921704.1, on the reverse strand, counting down.
ACCCCCAGAAAAGAAAAAAAACACAACTTTCGTCCTTTCCTGTAACCTTAACACATTAACATTCATAGTCTAATCCATCCCTTATGGGCTCTTAATCATATTTATGGGTTCTTAATCATATTTATAGGCTCTGGTGCTTTTCTGTACGTGCGTTAAGAAACCATTCCCCCACTTATCCAGGATTGTGTTTTGTCCCCTGTTCCTTAAACTGGTGTTTCCAAGTTTTCGAGTTTCGTGAATCCTAATTTCATAATTTTCATTTCTTTGTTATTGGTTTGTAATCTTTTTTTTTTTAAATGTAAGCCCGACCTGAATTCATGGGAGCTCAAAGCACTAGGTTCCTGTATGTGTTCGTGTAACATATTCTGTCTCTCACTGTTTCTGTGTGTGGCTGGCTGGCTCTCCTTAATGTGTATATATATAAGGAGTTTTGTTGGCCAAGAAGAAATGGGTTGATTTGTTCTTTGCATGGAGCTTTCAAGATTGGAAATTTTGGAAGGTTAGCAATCAATCTCTTTCTAATTCTCACTTGGGTTTTTCATTTTTTATGAAGCCTCCATTTCCAAAATCCAAGCCCATTTGGGTTTTTGTTGTTGATTGTTTCCCAACAGTTTTTTTCAAATATATATGAGAGAGAGCGGTGCTCTATTATAATAATAATAATAATATATATATTTTAGTATAAGCCATTGAGGGGAGGGGGTTACACAAATATTCATTGGGTGTGTGGAAGTTTCCAACCTCTGCCGGTGCCTTATAATATTTAAGTATGTGTTTTTGGCATTTGGAAGTATTTTGCTTTGTAAAGCAGAACTTGAAAAGTAGTTTTGCTTCAAGAAGGAAGATGCTTCCAAATTCAATCCAAAACTAACCCTCCCTTTTTGGTAATCAGAAGTAGATTTTAGTGTTGCTTTTGTTACACCAGTCTCCATAGCAGTTCACTGACTTTCTTTTGTTTTGGCTGAACAACCGAAACCAATTTGGTAGAAACTTTTTTGTTCTGTTTTTAATGATATCAACTATTTCTACTGTAGTATATGCTAACTTTTACCTTCAATTGATATCCACAGGAACAGAAAGCCATCAATTGTGGAAATTTTGATAGGACCTAAAGGCATATATAACTGACCACCACCAATGATCACAAAGAAGAAAGAAGAAAAGCTTTTCTGATTAATTAGTTAGAACATTTGAAAACACTATCTGTAGAAAGACACAACTTGAAATTAAGAAATGGAAAGTGGTTATTTTTCAGCTTGGAAGAGTGCTGGTTCTTTGCATGGGCTACAACATGTAGAGGAAGCTGAGGAGATGAAAATAGTGCCAACCTTGCCTGCAATCCCTCAGCCACAAACACCACAGGAGCCTATGGAGTTTTTGTCAAGGTCATGGAGTCTTTCTGCTTCAGAAATCTCAAAGGCTCTTGCTCAAAAGCAGAAGCAAGTTTTTCTTGAAAAAAGTCCTGACAAATTCCCAGAAGCAACTGTTGTGCCACAACTGGTAAGCTAGTCTCCCTTAACTCCATTGAATATATGCATGTGCAGTATTTTCCTAATTTGGTCCTACAATATATTGAATTTTGTTCCCCTTTCTTCATGGCTTGCTATTGAATTGCCTAAGTATTCATGAAATGAAACTAAGGAGTGGGATAGCTTATAGATAATGAATTTTGTGCTTATGCTACTTGAAAATAAGTATTTCTTGATACCTTTGTCCTCCACCATAACATTCCATCAATAGTTGTAAGTCTGGATTTCAAGTTCAGTTCAGTTTTCTAATTATTCTGATTTTTTCTTGCAGACAGGAAAGATTGTAAAGTCTGTTAATAATCGGAGATCGAAGTCAATGGGCAAATGGTTCCACCATAAGGAGTTCACTAGTAGCACAGTGAAGAAGAAAGACAAGGAACGGGTAGAAAGAGCACGAGTGCATTCTGCTGTCTCCGTTGCAGGAGTTGCTGCAGCCTTGGCAGCTGTAACTGCAGCAGAAAACTCCAGTGGTTCTTGCTCAAAAACGACCATGGCTTTGGCTTTGGCTACAGAGTTGCTGGCATCACATTGCATCGAAATGGCTGAATTAGCCGGAGCTAATCATGACCGTGTGGCATCTGCTGTTAGATCAGCAGTAGACATTCAAAGTCCTGGTGACCTTATGACTCTTACAGCAGCAGCTGCTACAGGTACTTGCTCATATTTAAAAGTAAACAAAAGAAAGCAAAAATTTCAGCTTTCAAATGAAAAGATTCAGAGAATTTGTGAACAATCATCATAATATGCACAGGAATTTACCAAGTAATGAATTTCTTGTCTTGCTTGTTCACTTTTTGCCAATGAGTGACAGTGCATACATATATCAAAAACACATTGACACGCTCGTCTTCCTGTTGTTTTAAGCCTTTGATCATTAAGTAATACAAAGTATTTCTTTAGCTTTGCGAGGAGAATCGGCTTTGAAATCAAGGTTACCGAAAGAAGCAAGAAGGAATGCTGCTATTAGTCCCTATGATAGGGGAATGGCTGAAATTCCTTCAGCTGGTGCTTTTTATAGTCAAGTAGAGGAGCAGGATCCTCCCTGTGTTGGAGAACTACTGCAACTTACAGGAAAAGGTAACTTAATATAACAAGTACAGGATTCATTCATCTATATTAACTATGTGAGAGATAAACAGATTGGCTTCTAGTAAGGACACAAACTTTGTAATTTCATAAGTTCCGTTTAATTCTTGCAGTTCGTAGAAGTTTACGTTAATCAATTCCTTTGTGCTTGTGAACTTGATGTTGCTTCTCTTGAGTCATGAATTCAGTTAAACCTGGAAGTGTCAAATGGACTTAACTAATTCATATGGTTTTGATGAAATTGGTGTATACAGGTGTTTTACAATGGAAACGTGTCTCTGTCTATATCAACAATAAATCTCAGGTAAATAAATTTAGTCGAAGGAATGATCAGGAGAAAGCGTTGGATCGAAAATTTGAGTTTCTGACTTGTATCTTTGTCTTTTCAGGTTATAGTTAAACTCAAGCGTAAACATGTTGGAGGAGCCTTCTCCAAGAAAAATAAAAGTAAGCTGATTTACTTTTTAACAAATTGTGTGTTCTATTTACACCACTATTCTGTCTTCATTCCTCTCTGATTTTGGAAACTAGTCAGCACTTTTCGTAGAAATTTTGTTGACCGATACATTTTTTAGCAAGCATTTTCTAACATCTGAATGTACATGTTTTAGGTGTTGTTTATGGAGTCTGTGATGAGACTTCTGCTTGGCCATATAAGAAAGAAAGGGAAATTTCAGAAGAGGTCTATTTCGGGCTCAAAACTGGACAGGGTCTACTAGAGTTCAAGTGCAAGGACAAGGTTCATAAGCAGAAATGGGTTGATGGGATCAAAAATCTTCTTCGTCGAGTCAACTACATTGAAGAAACTGAGCACTCCCTGGGATTTTTAAGTATCAATAACAGTATATGAGTCACTTCAGGACTTGTGTATATGTAGTCCAAGCATAGGACAGATAAGACCTTTGATAATGCAAATGCAATATACTTGTGTTACAAGTAAGAAGATTTATACAAGGGATCAAAGACATTAAGGAACGATACGATTTTCTGTTCTTATACGCTACAAGATATGCGAATTTCGTAATCGCATATGAATGCTTGTGCATAGTGCCATGAGAAGTTTTGTGTGTGCTCTATGAAAGTCAGATTCCAAACTCAGATTTTGTATTAGCCAGAAACTTTATTTCATGTCTATGATAAAGTAACATCAATTTCATGTTATTTCCTGGAACGGTTTTTAAAACTGAAACCGATGAAGTTCAAAGTGGGGATTGAAGCCGAGAAAGCCTAAGGTTGGCTTAAGCACATTAAGAGAAAGTTAGACTGTATGCATGCGCCACCAGAGTATCGCGTTCGGTTCGCAACCCAAATGCTGGAGAACGAAATAGGCAGTTGGTGGGGCACAATACTCCACCAAGGGCAAGTACGCTAAACACATCAGTTGGGACGAGTTCGAAAGATATTTTCTCAACCGGTATTTTCCTACCGCTTTTAAACAAACTAAGATCCAGGAATTGTTCACCCTTGAACAAGGCAAGATGACAGTGGTAGAGTACGTAGCAAAGTTCACTGACCTAGTATGCTTTGCACCTACCTTAATGGCGGACGAAGAAATGAAGTCGACGAGGTTTCGACAAGGCCTCAGGGACAATATTCGCCGACATGTGACAGCTCAAGGAGATCAAACATACCAAGAGATGGTGAATGATGCACATGTGCTGGAGCAAGACTATCTCTTAAGCCAGAAAATAAACCCACACCCCGGGAGATTTGAGGATCGAAGAAGAAACAATTCCAAGAAAATGAGCTTTGGGGAAAAGAAAGATGAAGGTTCTAGTAGTAGCAAGGGACCAACTCCAAAGAAGAACCGTACCACTACCTGCAATCAAGAAGGAATGGAGGACGAGTGTTCGCCGTGGCAGGAAGGCAGGGGACAAAGAAGAAGGAACTGCTCTTGACGGCCGAGTTCAAGTCGGGAGGTCCCAAATACTGAGTTTCGGTACCTAGAGTGCATTTCATGTGTGGTGATGTAACAATAGTGAATGAAAAAGGAGAACAAAAAAATTGAAAACGAAAACTAAATACCGAAAACACTTTCAAGTTGTTTTAAAAAATAAGGGTGATTTTGAAAACTATATTTCACTTTTTAAAAAAAAAATGAAAATGAAATTTGTTACCAAACATGTTTTCAGTTTTCAGTTTTTGAAAAAAGTAAAACTGAAAACTGAAAACGAAATGGTTAACAAACAACTTAAGGGTTGTTTGATAATCAATTTTTTTTTTGGGGTAACAAGGAGGGCTAAAGCCCAACACAAAGACTAAACAGCAACAAATCTAAGGGTAGAAACCCTACACAAATCATTAAAGATTAATTGTCTCACAGCAGCAGGGGGGAGTCCCAGATATAGAGACCCAAAGTCTCGGAGATCCCAATAGAAGCAAGCATATCAGCGGCAGAGTCACATTCCCTGAAGGCATGTTGAATGCGACACACCCCACCCGTCATGAGGGCTTTACAACAAGCGGATAAGGCTAAAGAGAGGGTGTAACGGATCACAACTAGAAGCATTCACCAACACAACAACCAATTGAGAGTTAGATTCCACAATCAATGGAAAATAGTTGGAATTGCTAGCAAGCCTCAAACCATAAAGAATAGCCCACGCTTCCGCCTCTAACACAGAACCAAGCCCAATATTAGCAGAAAATCCACCACACCAGTCACCATTAGAATTTCAGATTAACTAAAGTGAAAACTAATGAGAGTGGGAATGAGAGAGAGGATGAGAGGGGAGGATAGGAGGGAGGAGGAGTAACAAAAGTGAAAGCAAAAACTCAAAATCTGAAATCTATTTGAAATTGTTTTCACTTCTGTTACTCCTCCCCCTCCCATCTTCCCTCTCAATACTATCTCCAATCTCAATCTCACACTTCCATCCTCCATCTTTTTCCTCGGCCTAGGTCGATGCTTGAATCGGGAGGAGACAGAGAAAGGGGGTGGTGATTACAGCACATGGTGGTTGGGCAGGTGGCTCCGACAGGGGAGGGGGTTGGGCGTGTACGGGACAAAATGTAGAGGACGACATTGATTGCCAAAAACAAAAATTATTAAAATTAAGTATTTCACAGACTTCAAGGCCTATTTGTGATAAAAACCCTGACAAGATTAAGTACATTATTATTGAGCACACAAAAATAATAGATAGGAAACCAGGTTGAGCCAAAAAAATTCAGAAACCAACTTTGTTAAACCAGGTAAAAAGACATACTCAAAAACGTTAAACATCATATATAGGATTTAGAAGCAAAATTTTGAGGCATCAAGCTTTTGCAGGAGTCCATACATCACATGGACAAAATAAGAAAACCTCCAAAAGCATACCAAACAATTGTCCCTCCATACAAGAAGTTCAGAAATCCAACCATTTGGTGAAGTAGACGCAAGTCCTTGGGGAAATAATACCATCTGGTGTACATTGACTTATCCGCGGACAAACTCCACATGGAATGGAAACCATGGCCCCTACTTTGGGTTCCCGTTTACTACCTCCCTTGCTTGCGGATTTATAGCAAACTTTCCCAACTGGAAATGAACCAAACTCCCCCATCCCAGTGCTCTTCAACGCCGTGACCCGTTTGTCCAAAACCAAAACCCTCAGAATCTCCTCAATTTGCTGTTTTGTGAACGAAGTTTTGAATATTCCGCTCTTTTTAACTTCATCTGAAATTCCCTCCAAGGTAGCAACCTTGAGCTGATATATGATCTTTGCAAACCCATCTTTTACACAGGTTATGTAATCTTTATCGAGGGTCCCATTAGAATACCAATCCCCGCCAGTTAACTCCTTGGAGGGTTCAAACTCTGCAGCCATATAATGCTTTCTCCCCTTGCTTTGGACATTTACAACCTCTTTTATCAGGTTCTTGGCTTGGAGTGATTTTATGGATTTGCCAACCAGATTGTCGGGGAGGTTCGCTTCTTTCTTCATGTCTCGTGTCCAAATTCCCATATCTTGCTTGCTTCGGATTACACTATATACAATTTTCTCGTGCTCTGTCAAAGACTCTGATGGAGAACTAGAGTCTGGCTGTTTCCGTTTGAGTGCTGAAGGTCTGCTCATCTTATGATCCTGTCGAGGGGTAAAGAAAACAACAGAAGAAACCTTATTGACGCTTACATCACAAAGCTCTATGACTTGTTTCTTTTCTGAGGTGTTAACAAATTAAATCATTACTTTCTATGGGATAAGATACAACAAACATAAAATCCGAAAATGTATTCACTTAAATTAGAAAGACTATTTTTGGTGGCAGAGAAACAGGAAATGAAAGCAAACAAAAACACTCAAACAAGTTAATATCCTTCTGTTTATAGCCGTAATTTATTAGGAAAAGTCTAGTATTGTTTATCCTATAAATATATTTTATTTAATAGAGCTTTCTGTGCTGTGCAGAGCTTGGATAGTTTCTCCCAGCTGCTTGAAAGAGAGCTTTCGTCAAGGAAGATATGTGGGTGAGTTGAATTGACTATGGATTTCTTTTTTTCAGATGAATCGTCTTACATATTAGATGATTGAGAATATGCGCTCAAATATAGAACTGAGTTAAGAGGTGCAGTTCTCAGAGCGAAAGCAAGTCCCCAAGGCTTGCTTAAAGGCTACTATGTATACATAGCAGCTCATGTTCAACCCATTGCTTTGCTAGGATGTTATCTTCCATTGTTAGGTCTGCTGGAGGAAATGTAAGTTCCTCACTGAATGTAAATATTGGATAAGCATGCTTGCGATTGAAATGTGAACATTGTAATGGTATTGGGGAATGACATCTTGCATTTTGTATGTCATACTTATAAAATGAGCAAATGAAACCTACCAAACTGACAGGATTAATATATTCATACAAAATACATGCAAAATTACCTGAGAGATTGGCGGTGGATAGAGGCGGCCAGAGAGATTCGCCGTCCTTGATGTGGGTCTGAGAAGGTGACTGTCGCCGTCGCGATGTGGGTGAGAGCGAGTGAGAGAGAAGAGAAGAGAGGAGAGCAGGGTGACTGACAGCGAGCGCGCGCGCGAGAGAGAGAGTAGAGCGATGTCGCCACCGATTTGGTGAGGTGGGATAGAGAGACAGAGGCCGCGTGAGTGAGGGGGAAGGTGAAGGGTTACTGAAAAAAATTAGGGAGTTTTACTAAAATACCCAAAATGGGGGCTGAAATTATAAAAATACTCAACACCCAAAACACTTTATAAACATACCAAAAACTCATCATTACACACACTCAAAACCCATTTATAAACATACCCAAAACCCATTTTGGGTATGTTCCTATGTTTAAATAGTGCTTGGGTATTTTTATAAATACATATCTAGGATTTGGTATTTTTATAAATATCTAAAAAAATTAGGAGAGCGCTTCTATCTTGTGCGAGCAAACCCACCATAAATTCTTCCATGGATCAATCATTTAACGCCATGTGTCACATATAAATATAAGGCTGCTCGGGTCTGGTCCAACGGTTGGAAATTTTTGACCCGAAACCTGAACCGATCTCAATCGGGTCGGGTCAGTTCTGGACACCAATTTTATTTTTTTGGGTGTCAAAAAATCAAATTTTCGGGTTGGTTCAGTCGGTTTTTATGCCGCCACATTGACACTCTCGTCTTCCTGTTGTTTTAAGCCATTGATCATTAAGTAATACAAAGTATTTCTTTAGCTTTGCGAGGAGAATCAGCTTTGAAATCAAGGTTACCGAAAGAAGCAAGAAAGAATGCTGCTATTAGTCCTTAAGATAGGGGAATGGCTGAAATTCCTTCAGCTGGTGCTGAAGAGTGAATAGATTGCATGCCAAAAGAAGAAAAAAGGGAAAACACATAAGAAAATCTCTCGTTTTATAGAAACAAAATAAAAGGGATGGTTCTAAATTAGACCCTACTACTTGCTTTTTGGCCTTTTAAGTTTGCGCAGTTTCCTACGCAAAAAAGGAGTTCAAACAAAATCATCCCAATAAAATGACTCCTCAAAATATGATTATGACATGCATAAAGAAAATATCTTAATCAACTTGTGGGCTCTCAATAACTATCATTTTCATTTGTGTGCCCTTAAAGGGCAGAAAATATGTATTTTCAACTTTTTATGAGAATGATACAATGTACAAACAGATGCCAGGCACTTCTCCTCAGAAGTATGTTCTTTTTTCCCTCAAAATACAACAGTCTTGTTATCCTCATAAGGTAACACTCGCAGCTCACAGTACGATTTGATAGCCTTCGTAAGGCATTGTTTTTCGAGGTTCTCTGACTTCTGCACAAAACTCTGCAAGTTATCTCTGTGTGAAACTCTTGCAACCTGCATATTGAAGTTGAATGTATTGTAAACTCTATAAGCTGCTACAGTTACAATATACGCATCATTGAATATCAATGCTTGGTAATAAATCTAATTTCCAGGTCCCACAGACAGGCATTGCACACAGAACACATAATCTAAAATGCAAGCATGTCTGTCTTAAACAATTTACAGAAGCCAGAAATCAGCAGGTTTACACAAGTTCTTCAGCAGCATATACTTTTCTTTCGACCACTAAATATTAAACTCTACAAAAAATGTATACAATGTGATGCAATAACCAACAAAGCTGAGTAATGAGGTTATCAGGGTATGAGATAAAATTTTATAATCATGCTTCATATTACCAGAACAGAATATTAATGAGGGATCAAGCCATTGAAAGCATTTTACTAAAAGTTTTAGGCCCACATAAGTTTGTGTTTTAGTAAGATTCTGACTATCAAGCATTTCAAAGCACTCTAACTTCTAAAAGTAAGATATATAATCTGAACGAAGACTATCCCACCCATCATGCTCTGGGTGGGTAGCAAAGTCGTCCTTTTCAATGTGATCCATGTTCTATGTAACTTGGTTCAGTTGTTTAACTTGATGTCATCATGTTCCCATCTCACACTTGCCCAGGAAAAACCAAAGCTTTCTATGGAACTCAAAGTAAAAAAGGGTGTAACTTTCAAATAGCCGCAAAAATGAGAATAATCACCACAGAAAATCAGCCTGTATGGTCAGAGATTCAGAACCAATAATACAGCTTTTACAAGGATGTCAAAACTAAACAGGGGCAAAATTAAAAGCAGCAGTAAAAAATTTGTATTTACCATCTGTTCAATAATAGGACCAGCATCAAGTTCTTGGGTCACAAAATGACTTGTTGCACCAATAAGCTTCACCCCTGCATCAAAAGCCTGCGAACATAATCTACCAAATTAAACATGTATAGACAGTTAGGATGGAAGCATAGAAATACTTCAAATGGCAACAATATGTTTTAACACATAGAAGGACAAGAAGTGTGAACCTGTTTAGATGGTTTTCCACCCTTGAATGATGGCAAAAGGCCATGATGAATGTTAATTACATCCTTTCCGTAGCTCTTCAAAAAATCGCCAGATAATATCTGTGGAAATGAAAACAATGCTTTAGTTCATAAATACTACAATATTAATCTTTTACAACAAATCTGCAATATGTCTACTTTGTTTATTCTTTTGTTTTCTTCCTTCAAGTAGAGGACGCTAATGGATTTGATAGATTTCAAGCTTACTATCCTCTTTGGTACTAAAGTTTACTATCCTTTGACTTCTAGTTCTAGAATGAAAGAAGAAGAAGAAGCTTGTTCCTCCAGTCAGCACTGCAAACTTCAGTTTCAATACCTTTTACCCATGGCTGTTTTAGAAAGTTGAAAGTGATAATTGAAATGAAATGGCGAGAACACAGAATTCTGTAACCTGATTTACCTGCATGTACCTGGCAAGAACTAAAAAATCAGTATTTTGAACCAACTCCAATACCTTCCCTTCTCTTTTGTCAGCGTTGGTTGTTTGCAGATAATGATAAGGTATACCATGTCTTTCAAGAAAGCGAGACACATGGGTGTTTGGACCTCTATCATGATTACTGGAATGAAAAGAAAAACAAGGAAGTGCAACCATGGTCAAAGTTCTGAATGAAAACCAAAATATGAACTACGATACTGAAACTTCCAAAAACCTTACCTTATAACACAAGTTATATCTACTGGAAGTCTGCCTTCCTGCCACTGATGTAACAAATCAACCAAACAATGATCCTGCAGCAACATAAAGACAGTTTTAATACACACAACATTAGAACCTATAAGAACATGGGTGTCTAGGTGTGTACATATATAAGAACATTTGTGTGTGGTACACCTGCTTTGAGGCAAGGATACAAATCTTATACTTGGGGTCGTGATCTGGAACCCGGACAACAGATCTCATCGCAGAGTACATTGTCAACAGCTTATGGAAATCCTCATCCATTTCCGATCTTGGCCATTTAATGGGATCGAAAATAAATTCACTGCCAAGTTGCAGACAGTTAGATTTTCAGCTGTCTCATGGTTCTATCTAATCACAGAGTTCGTACAATTCAACATTTTGCATCAAACAATAGCTGGCTCTGGAAAAACTAATGTTGGATAGTTGGAAGCAACCTGTCAAATCAACATGCTCCATTTCTTTCGAAGTCATTACTTTGAAAAGCTGACTCTGCATATTTTAATTTTCTTCTTCTTCTTCTTCTTCTTTAAATAACTATAATAATAAAAACTAGCAAACTTCATTGATTGAATCACTAGATTTTTCATCCTAACAATATTACACAGTTCCAAAACAATCAAATGAAACTCATTCCAAGCTTTGGCACTTATAATCAATCAATCAATCCATCCAAACAAAATCAGACAAATTCCTTATTTATTTTTTCGGTTTGCAAATGAAATCTGAGAAATTTGGCAAAAAATATCAAACAGCAAAAGCAAAAGGTACCTTCTGGAATAGAAGACGTGCTTGTTTTCGGGCACGAAGACACTGGCACCGAGTATGTTTCCACCTTTAGAAGCAATGCAATCCGAGAGCTTGGCCACAATCCCAACTGCATCCTATTTACAAAACACACCCATTTTCGATTTTCTCATCCCCGTTTGGTTCCCGAGAACAAAAGAAGACGAAGGAAAATGAAGCTACTGCGATGCGAGAAGAGAGAAGAGGAGAGGACTTACGGGGGCATGGAATACATGGATTCCGTAGGAGAGGATGGGAGAAGACGAAGGGTCGAGGGGTTCACCCGGAAATCTGAAGGACTTGAAGGACCTCTTTGCAAATCCAAAAAGCTTGGGGAGGCTTGGAGTGGCTCTTTGGACGAGGCTCATTTCTATCTATCGCTCTATCTATCCGCAAATGCAAATGGTGGCGCGCTTGGCCTTCAGCTCCACAAATACGTCGTCCTGTTAGGTGTCGTTTGGTTTGCAACCGAGTCATGAGTCAGTGACTCAGTACCAACTGCCACTTGCCAAAAAAAAGGACATTAACTAATATTTTTGGTTCTTCCAAAAACATAAAGACTAAAATAGTCCTCTTCCACACCTCTTTTCGATCACCACTTGAGCTAACACCAATCGCTTGCGATCTTTGATCACAAAGCATTAATCCATACACCCGAAGTTTTTGTTAATTTCTTTTTTCTCAATATTACTTGTTCAAGAAAACACAAAGAGCTTAGTAATACTATACGTAATTAGAGTGCTTCACTTATTAGAAATTATATCCACTATAATTTTCAATTGTTTGTCACAGATAAGATACTGAAAAATCACTTTGGTAGTTTTGATGAAGAAATTCAACGATTCTAAAAGGGTCATGTTAGGGAAACCAACTATAAATACCAATTTGTTTATCATCTCTCTAATGGAGATGGAGCCCATCAATACAATAGGTCCCACTCTCTATTAAAGATACTGGTATCTAAAGTTGATCTCCTTTACATTTTCCGTTCTTAAATTATTCCACATTATAACAGATCACATGATTAGCATGATGTTGGCCAGCCATTAGTTGATGCAACTATGGTTCATTATTATAACCTACAACTACCACATGACAGAGCAAAATTATAGATGGCAGGAGTTAATTTGAAAACACTTAAAAAGGATAAAGCATATCTATGTTTAGCACATCCAAGAAACTATTTGGTTCTGTACCTACTCTATATCATGCGTTTCATTCTTCCCTCCCTCAATATCGTTTGCGTAAAAGAAAATTACATAAAAGAACCAAAAAAAAAAGGCATGAAGAAAACAAAGTTGGGCTTGGTAGAGAACTGATTTAGGTTTCTATTGGGCTCCCCTTTCGAGCCACATAGCTGGGCTCAGCCCATCCAATGCTCCCAATAGTATGACCACAGTACCAAACGACGAGAAGTCACGACTTGAGTTTGAGTTGAGCAACTATGAATTGATGAGCGATTGATTCCTGACAAAGGTCTCAAGGCCGATCCTTTCCTTCCCGTCGACAAAGTAAACGATCCTCCGCCACCGTCACCGTCACCGTCACCGTCGGACGGCCTCTCGCTCTCTCAATCTTCAGAGCCCCAACAATGCCTGTAACCCTCTCTCTCTCTCTCTATTTTTCTCCTATGATCCAGATCTATATTTATTTATTTATTTATATAAAATTAAAAATAATGGAGGGACTGTGATCCTGTGCGGTGCAGTTCAGGAGATTGATAGAGGTAGAACCGCCGA
>NW_018921704.1:157803-168486 GCF_002207925.1 Prunus avium | reverse complement strand
ATTGATAGAGGTAGAACCGCCGAGCCCACTGAGATACGTGATTGGAGCGGCCATCATGATGATCGGAGTAGTCTTACCCGTCGGTTACATGATGTTCCGTAACAAGCGTGTTCCTTCTTCCTCTTCCTACTCCAAACAGACGTAGGTGTGCCTTTTTCAGATTTTTCATTTTCACCATTCCCCCCTACCCTAAATTTCCCATATTTCTCAAATTGCCCTAGTCTCCTAAGTTTGCAAACTTCAAGTTTAGGTATTTGTTCTGAATCTAATTTGGGATTTTTGTTTTGATTGGTATTTCAGGAACAAAGTTTTGATATAGAGAGATACTGAGATTCCAGGAATTTCGGATTCGATTTTTCGTGTAATTGAGTGGTGAAGTTGAAAAGCAGCAAAGGCCATTGATGGATCCGTCATTTAAAATTGTAAATTCATTGAAACTTCATATCTGTTATATGGGTTATTTGGAATTTTAACTAGATTTTGTACAATGATATATGCATTTGGCTTTCTGTTTTTGTACCTCTTGATTTAGTTAAGCAGCTAGAATTGATGCGTATCATTCATCAAATACCCATTTGCCTGGAATAATTTTTCACATTTTTTAAATTCCACTGAACAATCATGTCATATTGCTGTAAGGTTGTGTAGATAATTTGTTGGATATACTTTTCGTTTTGAGCCGTATGATAATTTAGATCTGAATCTGCTTGGGTATGAGAAACGATACTTATGATTAGAATGTCTTCTATGTCTATCATTGTATAATGCAGGACATGCTTTTTGTGGTTCCTTGTGTGTTCTGGTATATGCTTTTACAAGATGCAATTTGAATTGGTTTATTACTAAGAGAGTGGATACATTGAAGTGTTTGATGTCTAAGTGATTTTTGGTTTGATGTAAAGTGGTGGGATGAGTGAGTAATGATAGGAAGATCCACGAGAGAAGATACAGTTTGGTAATTCCGAGCAGCAATAAGCAGTAGATGACTCCAATAAGTCGGGATAAAAGTGTTAGCTGAGTTGAGTATGAAGGTGGTGGGTGTGACACTACTTATCTCACCAATAAACTTGAATGTAGTTTTGTTTGGATTTGATCAGCTGGTGGACTGACATGAGTATCCTCCTTGTGCGGATACCCAGTTATCGATTGGTCAAAATGAAAATTTCTGAGTAGTAGTGGCATTCAGCAATTCTAGGTCTTGTCATTGCTTTCATGTTTTTGGTTTTCGTCCGAAATGCTAGAAGATTTTATTAGAATAAGTTGAATGGTTCTTGTGAGTTGTATATTCTAGCTGGAGAAGAAGAGGGAGAGAGACCAAAATAAAATGCATGTTGCGGTTCTTGTGGTTGTCTATTTTATCATCTTCTGGTTCAGTTTAGCTGCAAGACATGCCTGTAAGAATTGACGACTTTAAGTTTTTGCTGGTAGTTAACCCAAATTGGGAGAAGTATGAAATGGTTAACAGGACTGGGAGGAATTGTAAGAACAATGTTTGCATTATTTCTTAAGGTTTGAAAATACGTTGGTCCGTTATTCACTTTAAGATTCATGCTTAGTTGGTTTCGGTTTGCAATCCGGTGGGGAATCCTTATTTCCATCAATTGAGTGGATGAATCCAATTGCGAATTCTTATTTCCGTCAATTGAGTGGACAGCATGAATTCGAGTTGCGCACATGTGAAGTGGCATAGAGTGACCTTAGTGTAAATTTGGCCAAACTACATGAACATGTGCGCAACACGTGACTACGCTGTGCACTCAATTAACAGAAATGAGGGTTCCAACGATGAAATTGATAAAATTAAAATAAAATTGCGAAAATTGAAACTACAATGACTATAGGTACTCTTTTCTTTTGGGTAATTTGGCCTGGAATATATGAGGTATGTTAACAATGGTGTTAAGAAGTCGAAATTTCAGAACCAAGCGGGCAAAGCACGACACTTTAAGGCAATAACGAGTGATGGCAGACATTAATATTTTGTATTGTTCATAAAAATAAAATAAAAAGTCTGAGATTATATTTATACAAAAACATCGAGCTCATCAAACCCCTCAAGAATTATAATGTTTTACCCACTGTTATCTAATTTTAAATAAAATAAAGAATTCCTTTTCTCTTTTGAAGTATCTAATTCTACACTACAAACATAACAAAATTATAAATCAATAATTTAAAGAGAGTTTTACTACTATGCCCGATATAGGAGTCCAAATTATTATTATTATTATTTTAAAAAAACCTACATGAAATGGACTTTAGAAACGCACTCAAACCGCATTTACAACATAACATGGAGGCTTTGAACTTCCTATAAATTACAAAACTGCCATCGATTTCTTAAAACAAGGCCAACCCCAAAACCTCATAAATAAAAAAACTCAAAACACTTAATATGGCATTGAAGTAATTTAATAATCAAAATTAAATTCAACGGGGCTAGCTATCCTTTTTTGGGGTTTTTTTGGGTTTGTTTATAAAAATTAGATTTATTTATATCACTA
The DNA here is from genome assembly GCF_002207925.1 of Prunus avium. Next base: position 165,982 of record NW_018921704.1, on the reverse strand, counting down.
GTGTTAAGAATGAGCATATAACTAGGATCCCAAGCCTTTGCATTTAGCCACTATGCATTTACCCGCATTTCACAAGATCTTAACCATTTTAATAATCTAACGACTCAAGATATGACATTTGAATTTTTAACTTTTGACACCTATCTATTTAATTAACTCTAACTTAACAGCGTTAAGTCTAAATAAATAAAAAGAAATACAAAACAATAAAGAACAAACCATAAACCTATCAGCCACCGATAACACGACCCACCCCACTCACGGCAACCCCCTTCCATCCTCACAACCAACCTTTCTCGTTCTTTACGAATTAACAGCCATGTTAACAAACAACCAGCTAAACTGTTTTTTCATAATAATGCAATAAAAAGCAAGAACTAGGTCTTATCATGGTGGCCTTTTACCCAATTAACCCAAACCAAAGTACCTAACACTCATAAACAATTATGAAGCGTCTCCACCCATCAATTTCTGGAATATTTCAAGTTTGAGTTAATTATATGGTTTTTGATAGGAGGGAAGGGGGTTGCCATGATTGGGGTGGGGTGTGTCATGAGTGGTTTGCTGATAGGTTTAGGGGTTTTTTTTTGGGTAAATATCACGAGGTGTCCCCACATCCGAAGGGTGGGATTAATCCCTGCTCGGAGTTCGGCTTGTTTCTGGCCACAAAATGCTCCCAACTAGTTTCGAACCCTTGCTAGTTAGGCACTAGGCAGTTCACCAGCTAGAGTTGGCAATTTGCCAACTGCACCACACCTTGTGGTTTAAGGTTTAGGGTTAGCGATGTTAACTTGGAGTTAATTAAATAGATAGATGTCAAAAGTTAAAAATTGACATGTCAAATCTTGAGTCGTTAGATTATTAGAATGGTTAAGATCTTACGAAATGCGAGTAAATGCGTAGTGGCTAAATGTAGAGGCTATACCTCTAATTTAAATTGGGTTTAATTGCTTGGTAGGTGGACTTAAGTGCTTCCATTTGCATGCAATTTTTCACTCATCATGTAATAAATAAATGTGATTAATAATACTAATAAGTTAGCTCCAAATAGAATTTCCCATGAAGAAGATGTAACTCAATCAACTTTGCGTCCATAACAATTTTTGTATTTTTCATTAATCAATATATTTTGTACTTGAGGAGACAAAGGCGGAGCCAATGAAGGCCCACAAGGGTCAGCTGACCCTCCTGAAATTCCATAAAGAACCCTGCATTCATTACTATTTACCCTTTATATATAAATTATTATTAAAATATGATCCTTCTCAGCTTTCCTTTTTCTTTTCTTTACTTTTTTTTTTTTTAATAACTTCTTAATTAAAGAACTACTAACCTAAAAGCTAAAGCAGGCAACCTTTTGCACAACATTAAACCTATTCTATTTCAACTTTGCATTGCTTAAATTAAACATATTCTATTTCAAGTCTTTGTTTGCATCAATCATTCAAGTATTTTTTTTTTTCTCCAACTCTAAAGTTAATTCTCTACAAGAATTCAACTTTGTTTCACCGAATTGTGACGATTAACCCAGTAAATCTTTAACCCTAATAGTGTAATTTTTTTTGGGGGGTGGTGGTGGTTTGTTGTGGAAGACTGCTCGTGTTGATGAGAAAAACAGAAGGAGAGATGGGCTTTTAATTGGGCCTCGGCTTAAAATACTAATAAAACCACCTGCCCTATTTAGATATATTATTTTGATTAGGATTGGGCCTCGGAAAATAAAACATAAAATGGATTTTCCATTATGAAATCGCTAAAGCAACTACTATTAAGTAACAAGTAACAAATAAATATTATACAAATATTTCTCCAAAATATATACACACAAATAAACATTAAACGGTAAACCAACAACGTTGGATGTTTTTTTACAATTCTGACTACAAACACTCCATAAACCAACAAAATAATCAGTTTCCTATTTTATCTAGGAGTTGGATTCCCTTAATTATTCAGTTATTGCCTTTTGTTCTTTTTCCATGGGTAATTAATGCAATTTAATTCTAGCATATGGACTTATATGGATATGAAAATCAGCAAAAGGAACTCACCTTTTCACTTTCTAAATTTGTCTCCGTGTGAATTATTAAACGGGATAAAATCATACTAATCTATGTGTTTAAATTTGGGTGTGGTGCCAATGGGTTAGCCCGGTGAAAAATAGCCTTGATTTGCATACCAGAAGTCTCAGGTTAGAATAAAACGTGAACTGATATATCTCATAGCAAAAGAACAAGGTTGTCAAGTGCAATGAGAAAAAGGCTGTCATTGGGTTTAGTTCATAATTACGATGGATACATTTTAGAAAATAAATTCTTACACAAGCAATTTTATACTATTAAATTCAAGATTCTTTTATCCCCAAAATGTTGGTGAATCCCTATTTGTTGTTGTTGTATTTATGGGTTTAACTCTATTATTTCTTATAAATAAAATCCATTTTTAATTATTGCCTAATGGACTAATAGCTGGAAATCATTACAATGGGAGGTATCGGAAAGAATTTAAATTCTCATTCCCCAATATCACTAGTATAAAAATAATAATTGAAGAAATAACTCTATCATAATTAGCTAAAGTGGTATTTTAAAATAACATGACAAAATTGTATATTTAAATAGTATAGCCGCGCGGCTATACTATTTAAATGTATTATTTCCAAGGTATAGCCATGCGGCTATACGCTTTGAATATATTCGAATATTTGAACGGTATAGCCGACCGGCTATACTCTTTAAATATATTCGAAAACAAACGCGAAGCTTGCACTCGCAGTCACAGCCATTTCGCTTCTCTCTCTCTTAACTCAAGCTTCGATTTTTTTTCTTTCGTTTTGGCTGCTGCGTTGATTGGATTGGATTGGACTTTCTCTACAAAAACCATCAAATGTCATTCAGCTATTGAAATCTCCACTAAGATAACAACTCTGATGCTATAAGGGAGTTAGGCGGCACCTGGGAAGATCTAGGCGGCATGGGCGGGTCTAGGAGGCACCTAGGCGGCCTGGGCGGTTCTAGGAGGTGCCTAGGTGACCTGGGTGGTTCTAGGCGGTTCTAGGCGGCGCCTAGGCGGCCTGGGCGGTTCTAGGCGGCTTGGCCGGGTCTGGGCGCCTACTTTTTGTTCCAAATGAAGACAGACGAAGCTTGCACTCGCAGAGGAATGTGGTGCGCGAGTGAAATGAAGAGACAGAGAAACGAACACGATGAAGTTATCGTTACCCTTAGAGCCCTTGACATGTTCTGTAAGCAACTTCAACTACATTTGTCTCATAACATCGATGAAGTTACCGTTACCCTTGCTGTCAAGGGGACCCCAAACCTAGATGCCAAATTCACAAGTTTGCAGTTTCTTCTGAGTTTGCTTCGTATGCTACGGTTTCAAATTCTTTGATGAGTATGTACACCAAAGCTGGACAGTTTGATGGTCCCTTACTTATCTTTGAGACTGTTTTATACTGATATAGTTTCTTGGAATACTATTCTTTCGGGGTTTCGGACAAGTGAGGGTGCATTGAGTTTTGCTCTTAGGATGAATTTTAATTGAGTTGTTTTTTATCCAATGACTTATACTACGATTCTTGTTTTTTGTGCGGATCATGAAGATTTTCGATTTGGATTACAACTACATTCTCTTATATTTAAGTCTGGTTTAAATGGTGAAGATTTTGTTGGTAATGCACTTATAAGTATGTGTTCGAGGTGGAGGTAGAAGCTAGGAGTGTGTTTGATGAAATGGCGAATAAGGATCTCGTTTCATGGAATGCAATACTATCAGGTTACTCTCAAGAGGGAAATCATGGGCTTGAGGCGATTTTTGTCTTTATTGAGATGGTGGGAGAAGGGATGGGGTTAGATCATGTCACATTTACTAGTGCAGTTTCAGCTTGCGGTCATGAAATGAATTTAGAACTTGGGAAACAGATACATGGCTTGACAATTAAATCAGGATATGGAAGTCATGTTTCAGTTTGGAATGTATTGATCTCGACATATTCAAAGTGTGAGGTTAGTGAAGATGCAAAATTAGTCTTTCAGTGCATGAATGATTGCAACGTAGTGTCTTGGACAACTATGATTTCTATAGACAAAGAAGATGCCGTCTCTCTATTTAATGAGATGAGATTGGATGGAGTATATCCAAATGATGTTACATTTGTTGGACTAATCCATGCTATATCAATTAGGAAGTTGGTGGAGGGAGGCAAATGATTCATGGGTTTTGCATAAAGACTGGCTTTTTATCAAAGCATAATGTTTGCAACAGCTTGATCACCATGTATGCTAAGTTTGAGTCCATGAATGACTCCATCAAAGTTTTTGAGGAGTTAAACAGCAGAGAAATCATATCTTGGAATGCTTTGATTTCAGGGTATGCTCAGAACAGGTTGTGTCAAGATGCACTAAAAACATTCTTGGTAGCAACTATGGAGTCGAAGCCAAACAATTACACATTTGGTAGTGTCTTGAGTGCAATTGGTGATGCTCAGGATATTTCTCTGAAATATGGCCAATGATGCCACTCTTCCTTGATCAAACTTGGATTAGTGACTGACCCAATTATCGCAGGTGCTCTTCTTGATATGTATGCAAAGCGAGGAAGCATTTGTGAGTCCAAAAGAGTTTTCAGTGAGACGCCTCATAAAAGTCAGTTTGCTTGGACTGCAATAATATCTGCATATGCTGGGCATGGAGACTATGACTCAGTGATAGAACTGTTCAAGAAGATGGAGAAAGAAGGGGTAAGACCTGATTCAGTCACATTTCTTTCTATACTAACAGCATGCAGCAGAAAGGGAATGGTGGAGATGGGCCGTCACCTCTTTCACTCAATGGTGAAAGACTATCATATTGAACCATCTCCTCAACATTATTCAAGTATGGTGGACATGTTGGGAAGGGCAGGGAAATTGGAGGAAGCAAAGGAATTGATGAGTCGGATCCCGGGACAGCCAGGGTTTTCGTTGTTGCAAAGCCTGCTTGGGGCTTGCAGGATCCATGGGAATGTGGAGATGGCGGAGAGAGTAGCCGATACATTGATGAGATTGGAACCAATGGAATCGGGTTCTTTTGTGTTGATGTCCAACTTGTATGCTGAGAAAGGGGACTGGGAAATGGTAGCAAAAGTTAGGAAAGGGATGAGAGATAAAGGAGTGAGAAAGGAAGTGGGATATAGTTGGGTGGATACTGGTGATGCTGATGGTTCCTTGTATCTGCATGGGCTTTCATCAGGTGATACATCCCATCCAGAGTCTGGGGAGATATATAGAATGGCGAAATGTCTAGGATTAGAGATGCAAATTTTGAGAGAGAACATGTGGGAGACAAAATCACTTAAAATGGACTCCTTCTCAAGGCCCTCACTTCGAAGGCTTGAATCTGTACATGTAAAACTTCAAAAGTAACTCATGATTGTTAAGAAGTTCTGTAGCCAAATTTCAAAAAAAAAGAAAAAAAAAAAGAAAGGAAATTCATCTTGAGGTAACATACAATTGAAGTTTTGATGTGAACGATAACAAAAGGTCATGTATGGGTTTCCTTTGCCCATCACCACCTACCTATAATCTTCTTGTTTAACGTTTATAATAACAAGAAAAAAGAAAGGTTGCATATACAAAAGGGTCATATAAATGAGTGAAAATTAACCATCAAGATCTGGTGAGTCATGGAAACAACCAGAAGACAAAGCAATAATAGAGCAAAATGCAAGTTATTCAAATGTAAACATTATTTCTAGTCATGCCCGATAACCACTCCAACACGACCACTTGATGTACGTGAGTCTACATCTTTTCCTATATTACTATGTCCTGTTCACATTGTTGGAGAGCCAACTTTCAGAGATGAAACTTACAAATAGTTATGATTTAAATTTTGTAGCCAGTGCGTATTTTAGTTAGATTATCAGCCAGAATGTTTTTCTTTTGTTTTGTTTGTTTGTTTTTTTTTTTCTGAAGAGAACATGAGTTAGAACTTGGTAGCTAGAAATAATTAGAATGGGAGGTAACGGAAAGAATTTAATTTCTTATTCCTCAATATCACTGGTATAAATAAAATAATTCTATCCTAATTAGCTAAAGCGGTATTTTAAAATAAATTGACAAAATAGTATAGCCCCGGCTATAATATTTAAATATCTTATTTTAAAGGTATAGCCGTGCGGCTATACTCTTTGAATTTATTCGAATATTTTGAAGGTATAGCCGCTCGGCTAGACTCTTTAAATATATTTGAAACGAACGCGAATCTTGCACTCGCAGTCACAGCCATTTGTTTTGGTAACACTCGCAGTCACATCCATTTCGCTTCTCTTTAAGCCCTTCAAAGCTTCAAAGACTCTGGGCCTCTCTCTCTCAACTCAAGCTTTGATTTTTTTCTCTTTCGTTTCGGCTGCTGCGTTGGTTGGATTGGATTGGACTCTCTCTACGAGAACCATCAAGTGTCATTCAGCTATTGAAATCTCCACTAAGATAACAACTCTGATGCTATAAGGGAGTTAGGCGGCCTGGGCGGTTCTAGGCGGCGTGGGTGGGTCTAGGCGGCCTGGGCAGTTCTAGGCGGCGCGGGTGGGTCTAGGCGGTTCCTAGGCGACCTGGGCAGGTCTGGCCGCCTCCTTTTTGTTCCAAATGAAGATAGAGGGTCAAGCTTGAAGGTGATTGAAAACTTGAAAAATATGAAAATATATATTTGGTGGGTCACCTTTGTTATTGATGTCCTGGACTTCAACGGAGGCATCTTTCTTGTTGGTTGGGATCACGCTCGAATCAGCAGACTGATTGGAGCTTTCAGCGGAAGAGTCGTCTTCAGACGAGAAAAGCCTGCGTAGGGACCAAGTCGAAGTGGCGAGTGGGACGAGTGAGGAGCTAGGATTAGGGTTGCAGGTTGGAGGGGAGAGAAGGCGATTGCGAGCGTAGAGAGAGACATTATTCAATAGAGTAAGTCTCATGGTTCTCTAATGCACTCTCTAGGGTTTATTAAAGGTTCAGTTTTTGGGTTGCAGAAGGGGTTTTATGATTTGCCTGCTTCTTGTCATTTCGGGTGCTTCAAAATGTTGTTGTCTTTTTTATTTTTTTGGTCAAACTACAAAGGTGCGGGTTATTTATTTATTTATTTTTTATATAGTTATTTTGAATATTTATTCATCTATCTTTTTCCCATGATAAGTTGGTAAGTGCAAATAATTACCATTCCAGAAACACAGCCTTGTATTCATCCAAATGAACCAAAAGTATTTCATGTAAAGACTTTTTTGGATTGGGTTTTGATCATCATCTTAAAGTGTTAAGAAACGTTGAAGTGAAGTCGCAGCAGCTGTGAGTAGGTGTTGGTTTGAAGACAACAATAAAATAGTAATTATTTAAATTTTGCAGCTAGTGGGTTTTTTAGTTAGATTATCCCCAGAATGTTTTTCTGAAGAGAACAGGAGTTAGAACTTGGTAGTTGTTCTAACACTGCTAGTTCATCGCAAAACTATTAGATAAAATGCTCTAGCCACCGCTACTTGGTCTACTCAAGGTCCAAAACCTTTGTATGGTAATGCCAAAATTGAGGATGTTATGAAGTTGTGTCTTTGAATTTTACAAGTTTGCTAAAAATCTTGTAACAGTAATGTGTAGAAAGGTGCTAAAAATCGTAAAATTAATTGGCAAGAAGAGCTGTCACAAATAAAAATCTTGTAACTAGTTGTCTGTAGAAAGGTCCAAAACCTTTGGATTGGATTCCTATTTTTTGTTGTTGCATTTATGGGTTTAACCCGTATTATTTCTTATAAATAAAATTCATTTTTTATTCTTGCCTAATGGACTAATAGCTGGAAATCATTAGAATGTGAGGTATCGGAAAAAACTTAAATTATCATTCCCCAATATCACTAGTATAAATAAAATAATTGAAGAAATAACTCTATCCTAATTAGCTAAAATGGTATTTTAGCCCTAAACCCTAAGATATTATTGCAAAATTGTATATTTAAAGAGTATAGCCGCGCGGCTATAAGCTTTGAATATATTATTTCCGCACGGCCATTATCTTCGAATATATTCGAATATTTTAAAGGTATAGCCGCACGGCTATAACACGAAGCTTGCACTTGCAGTCACAGCCATTTCACTTTTCTATAAGCGCTTCCAAGCTTCAAAGACTCTCTCTCTCTCTCTCTCTCTCTCTCAACACAAGCTTCAATT
>NW_018921704.1:127005-152410 GCF_002207925.1 Prunus avium | reverse complement strand
TCTCTCTCTCTCTCTCTCTCTCTCTCTCTCTCTCTCTCTCTCTCTTATTTTTGTAGCAAAAACAAGTTATCTCCTTAATTTCGTCCATGTACTCAGAAAGAGGAAAAACGAACTATTAATCCTAGCTTAGTTTTGGGGGTGGGTGTTTGTGGACAGCCCAATGATCTTAAGGATGAGAAAGAGCAAGGAGATGAGAAATAAGAAGAGAAAAGGGAAGGAGGGGTGAGTGTTGTTAATCAACAATTGTCGTCCATAAAATTTGTACTCAAAATATCCTCTAATAAAATAGAGATTAAGTGTCGATAGACGAAATGGTCATTGTCGTGTAATGTGCTTACTTATCTTAAGTATGTACTAATCACAAACTAATAATTGTGACAAATAAGAGTTCATGCACCAAAACGATACACAAATCGAAGTTCTGAATTATATAAACTTGATTTAAACATAAGGGATTTCACGGTGTGATAGTAAACCCAATTATGAGATGATTAATGAACAGACCATATTAGTATCAAATCACCTCACATAATTGGATGAACAAATATGTAAGAATTTCCTAACATTCAATGCAAACAACGACACATCAAATCACTCTCATTCAACACTCACCTAGCTATATGGTAGTTTCTTATCTAATATTCACTTTCTAATCTCCATGAAAGTGCTCGCTTGGTAGATTGTGGAGGGGCTCTATGAACATCCAAGTTTCTTTCAATATATTCCCATAACTGGAACCTGTATTGCTCTGATTAATTGAAAAAGTTAAACCTGTAAAAGGCAGCATTGCACTGATTAATGATATATTACTTCAATTTCAGCAATTTGGTACATGGCTAACAGAGACTTTTTTTGTTTCATCAAGAAAAGATTGAATACACCATATTATAGGCTAGCTACCCGGGGCTTACTACTGATCCTGCCACCTCCCTAAGGCTTCCCCGACACGGACTCTATCCCCACGTTGGACCGAAAACCTGAACTCTGATGAGGAATCCCTGTTTTCTTGTGATAGTGATATGGGAGCCTGGAAGACGAGCACAACAGTTGATCCCATGTTGAATGCGGCTACCTGAATAGATGGAAGCACACAGACAGTAACCGGTAAAATAAAAACCTTGAATGGATAGATGCACAAAACATTAACAGATCAAGATAATAAACCAATGGAAGAGCTCATAAGTTTGGTGATGAGGAGCATAAGAATCTAAGATACCAATTTTAAAAATCACGTAAAGACTGGTTATGTATAACTGCTCTCTCTCTCTCTCTCTCTCTCTCTCTCTCTCTCTCTCTCAAATGATTTCCATCTTCATGCTTGGAAGTCAACAAAAAAGGGATTCAAGGCAAGTGGAACCATTAAAATAAATCTTTTATCCAAGGATTTCTAGGCCAGATGTTGGCAAAAGCAAATAAGTAAAAGTATGAAATATGATTTTAAAATTCCAAGCAGCTTTCTTTTGTTCTCTTTTTATATCTTGGACATTACAAAACTAACCAAAGCATAAAAATCCTGGAAGACATTCAAAATACATCTCTAACCTCATCTCCTTTCTTGAGCGTCCTACCAATACCATCAGGTTCATATATCCGGTCTTCTGGAGGCTCTGAGTGCAGTAACTTCTTTCTTGCCTGGTTTGTCCGAAGCTCCGGTTCAATGGAAAGCTGCCATGTCCAAGATCAGAGAGTCAACGACAATAGAAAGATAATCAGTACAAACTAGTAATCCAATGACACCCAAGTCCGATGAAAAAAAAGCAAAAAAAAAATACACCCATCAATCTGGGTTTGCTTCAGTTGGGACAAGGTGCAACTCATGAAATTTGATTTTCATTCAGTTTTTTGCCTTTTGTTTTTGTGGAGGGGGGTATTGGATTGTTATAGAATCGATTGTGCACTTATTAAAAGAGATGCCCAAAAAAACACCACCCCTATGCACTACCCAGCCCTTCCATGCACAGTATTTGATTGTGTCCTAAACCTCCTTCAAATTCAGCCTGCTCAGGTTAATTGCCTACATTATTTCCAAACCCAGAAGTGAGTAAAAGAATTGTTTCTATGTGCAAGTGTTTCCATGTTTGGTTTGTGAGTGTGCGTGCGCGCAGGCGTGTCTCCTGGGAATTCAACTCATCATATGCAAAGAAACACTTGACCTCAATTGAACCAATATTCGTTGCTCCAACAGCAGCAAGTGCCATAAATCCTTCTTTCCATAAACCTTCAAGCACAACCTGATCGCATATGAATTGCAAAGACAACTATAAATCAATAAAAGAACAAAGGAAGAATTGCATGTTGACCCATATTTATCCGGGAAAAGATGGGAAGACCAAACACAGCAAAGCAAGTTGACATATTGATATATTAAATTATCTGACACTGGGAGAACCTTTGAACAATAGGATGATTTGACAGTACAGGAGAAGGCCAGATATTTCCAAGGAATGCAAGTTTTTGTTTGTAATGTGTCACCGTGTCAAATTCCTTTTATATGCATTGCAGCATACCATCCAGAATATTTAATCTCATACATGCCCTTATTATGTCTAAATTCATCTACTGCAGTTTCGTTAATTGGTTTTTACATATCTTAGAAACTAATCACGGGAATAAAAAATTGCCAGATTTAAAGAACAAATTAAATGATTTCCTCTTCCATCTCTTTCTTTTGTAAATCCTAATGGGTTTGACAAAGATGTCCTCATCATATCTTCTCATTGATTAGTTCTTGTCCATCACTATCCCATAAATGAAAAAAGAAGCATAATTTAATTTCTTTAATAAGTAAGCATCTGCATCTCTCATAACACGAATGAAAGCGATAATACCACAAACATAAATAGCAGTGTATCTTGCTAAATGTTAAATTCCTGTTAATATAAACTAATATACAAAATTTTACCCGTTCATTCTCAACATAAAGGTTTCTGATTGTTCTTGTAGCACGTTCATTTACAGGAAGTAGACGACCTGCAAAGTAAACACCAAGATCCTAAATGTAACTAGAAAATGAAATAGCTAACTCAAGATTATTAGAGCCAAAACAAATCTGGTAATCAATGCGAGCATAAAATGAAAACTTAAAAATTGGGCAACCAATCATGTATTTGCTTTTGGTTTGCTAGAGAATAAGCAAATACACAAAACGGTCCATAAAATTTAGAGAAATATAAAGATAAAGAACTTTCTAAGGCGTCAAATTCCTTCATAATCCACAGAACCGTTAACCCAAAGTGAAGTAAGGAACCAGCCCCAATGTGTTCAACATGCAGGTCTTCACAGCCCTAAGCTTACCAGAAAAATGACGGCGTACAAGAACATTCCAATCAGCTGGCGCATGTATGCGATGATAGTCTCCAGGCTTCAAGTAAATTACACAGTAAAAGAGGCCTTTCATAGGACTGCCAAGAAAATTTATATATTTATTAAACTGCATTGTATTCAACTTGGTACATCATAAATGTCATGAAAAATTATGTGTCAACTAATGGCACTATTTGCATCCAAGTATCTCATTACCATGCTGACACAGGGTCCCTCACTTTAGGAGAAGCCAATGAAACTCTCAGCCATGACTTCTTACTCTTCTCCCTGGAAGCATTTTCTGGTTCACTACTCTCCTCATTCACATCTCCTTTAGCTATCAAAGGAAGAAATGAGCTTGCACCGAGCAGGGAAAAAGCTGAATAAGAAAAACCTTTGACTTGCTCAATCATAGCCCCTGCTCCTCTAAGCTCCCCAAATCGTAATACAGTACCATCCACAGGACTAACCTTCACCACAGAAATGAAGTCATGCAAGTCACAAAATGCTAAAAGCACTTCAAAGTGAACAGATTGGACAAATAAGCAGTCCAAATTGCTGGTTACCAGTTACCAGACATTGTGGGTCAGGGTCAATTGGCCTGGAACCTTCTTTCAAGGTGCGAACAAAGAACTCTCGCAAAGATGCGTATTCATCCAGAGGGAAAGCTGCTTCTTCCAAGTCTAAAATGCAAAACATATCATATTTTCAATATATTATATATCATTCAGTTTTAACTTTTTTTCATGCACAAATTTCTACCATTCTATTCAAAACTAATAAATGACTAGCTATTGTAGCAAAACATTAAAAAAGTCTGACGACAACAATAATGAAAAAGATAAAATCATACTTGAATTGGCCTGGAACCTTCTTTCAAGGTGCGAACAAAGAACTCTCGCAAAGATGCGTATTCATCCAGAGGGAAAGCTGCTTCTTCCAAGTCTAAAATGCAAAACATATCATATTTTCAATATATTATATATCATTCAGTTTTAATTTTTTTTCATGCACAAATTTCTACCATTCTATTCAAAACTAATAAATGACTAACTATTGTAGCAAAACATTAAAAAAGTCTGAAGACAACAATAATGAAAAAGATAAAATCATACTTGAATTGAATGCTCGAGCCCACGCTCCATAAACATATGGACGTAGAGAGACTGGGATTTCCTGAAAACATTTTTGTCTAGTGGGTAAATAATTTCAAAACTTAATCTGATATCATATCAATAAGAAAAAATAGCTAAGACAATATTATGAGTCGAGCTACAAATATAAATTTGTTTCTCCAAAAAAACAATAATAGTAAAAAGAACATGTAGCTTGAAAAGGAAATAGATTTGTTAAAGATGAGGAATCAAGAAACAGGAAGATCACTTACCACACTAGTCAATAAACCCCAACATCTGGAAATGGAGCGCAAAGGCAGCAATCTTAAAAATGTAGACTACGGTTGCCAATGTAAATAAAGTTCAAGTCAAAGTCAGAAATGGACAACGAACTTTGCAACTAAAACACAGAAGCTATAAGTGAAAGCATGAAACTACAAAACATCAGGCAACGATTACTATTGATACATTACTTTTACATCAGGTTGAAACTCAAATTCCGTTCCCTTCTCCTGTGCCTCCTCGACCTATCAATCAAGTGGGGGGGAAATATTTAGACATGAAAAAATCATCGCAACTTCTAGAATATGCCTAGTTGTAACAACTGAGATCAATTTGGAATATAGAACACAATATAACAAATACACATAAATGCATACAGAAAGTATTCTACTGCATATTTCAAGTGTTATGCACCAAAAAGATAGAGATAGCATGTAATCTACTGAATTCACCACTATGGACAGACAGTGATAACAGTTATGTAACTAGACATTCGAATTCTGAGGCAAAGGTTGAATATTTTGTTCCTTTTACTCAAAAGACCTTCTCAAGGTTATATAAACATCTGACATCTGACATGTGATGTTTTTTGTTATACGGCAGATTATCCGGGATGTCTCAATCATGGTTAACGCACATATGCTGCTGATTTCATTCATTCATTCATTCATTTATTTATTTATTCCCACATTTTTTATCGAAAAGTGGAATGTAATTCACCCACATATACCTTCCTGTCATCATACATCCGACGAACATGTAAAGCACCGAGCATAAGCAATGTAGCCACCGTTGCACCAGGCAACAGAAAAGAATCACCTGCACACAGCCTGTAATTAGCTTCACACGCTTGAAAAAAATATAACTAATGATAACTTTTAACAAATAAATAGCTCATAACAATCACAGAAACTAAATTCAAAATTTATAGTGCCAATGCTCCATCACAACGATTTGTAACTAATTCAAGATACGCCAATGCTTTACATCCTATTTATCTGATACATAAAAGAAAAAAGAAATTGGGGAATCAATTCCACTTAAACAAAGTTTCTTTCTTTCTCTCTACATTATTTTCTCGGCAACCAAACAGAAATGAAGCGCCGGAAGCGAAACACTGACCTTTAGAACCACCACCTCCGCCATTGGAAAAGGAACGAGCTTGAGTGGTTTTATGGAGTTTCTTGAGAAAGGAAGCGAAGCAGCGACGCTGGCTATGGAGGGAATTGAGGTGTGTAGAGTGAGGGAATATACAGACTCCATGTGAAGCCCTAAATTTCATCTGGGTAAAAGATTTGATTGAGTTACAGGCTTAAGCCTCCCACCGTTGCAGGGAAAACAGGGTTTAGGGTTTAGTGGTTTGCGATTCTATTTACACCCCAATGATATCTTTGGACACCCTTGACATGGATTTTACTTTCCCAACTCGCAGACAATTGTCGTCTCGTCACCGACTTTCTTTTTCCTACAAAGTGAATGAATAATGGAAAAGTTAACAAAATTACGAAAGTACCATTTACCACGGAAAATTCAACCATCATCTGCTAGCTAGCCTTAGTTTTATGGTACTTGTGTCTGTCCCAAGCATGTTGATGCCATATTGTTTCATCACGGACACGGAGTTAGTTTTATACATAAGCATGCTGCATGCAACATATTAGCATCTGTTTTGGTTAACAAACAATTGCCAACGAAACAAGTTTACAAAGCAAATTAATAATGGAAATCCTCGATTTCATCCTTGTCCTCGTAGTATAGCCGTATAACTGCGCGGCTATACTATTTTTAAAAAAACAAATTAAAAAATCGGGTATAGCCCTTCGGCTATACTATATACTATTTATTTATAAAAAGAAGTAAAAAACCAGGTACAGCCGCGCATTTAAAAAAGAAAAAGAAAAAGGGGCGTATCGCCGACCGGCTATACTATTTATGAAAAACAAAAAACAGATTTGCAGCATAGCGCCTAGTTGCCCATGTGTAAAAAACAGTATAGCCCCGCGGCTATACTACTGTTTAAAGAAACTTTAATAAAACCGAATATAGCCGACCGGCTATACGATTTATTAACCAAAAAAAGTAACGGATTAGGCGCCACGTGTCCAAATAAGTACGGCTGCGCGGCTATCCTATTTTTATAAAAAAAAACATTCAAAAAACCGAATATAGCCGATCGGCTATACTATTTATTATATATATATATATATATATATAAACCCTGTAACGCTGCGCGGCTATATTATTTTTAAAAAAATTTAGTATAGCCGCGCGGCTATACTATTTTTAAAGAAACATTGTATAGCCACCCGGCTATACGATTTATTTAAAAAACACTATGCATAGCCACACAGGTATACTATTTTTTTTATATATAAAAACTAGAGGGCTCCCTAGCAATTAGGCACCCACGTGTCAAAACAAGTATAGCCCCTTGAAACTACGGTCAAATCTCACATTGCCCCCCCAAACTTAAAATGGCCCATTTACCCCTCTTGACCGTGGTTTGGTGACCCACTTTGCCCCATGCTGTCAACTCCGTCCAAAAGTCTGTTAACTATGATGACGTGGCATGAGTGTTTTTGTAATTTCATATACATGGATCATTATCCACCAATTAAGAGTGATGTGGCAAGTGGAGCCCACCTCCACATAGGTAAAAATATAATTAAATATTCCAATGATTAAAACTAATTAAAATAAAAATAAAACACTAAAAAATTTAGAACTAAAAAGAATCTCTCTCTCTCTCTCTCTACCCAACTCCCTATTGGCAGCCATAACTGCCCCTCCTCAAGCCCACCCCCTCCCTGCCTAAACAACCACCAACCCAGATGGTGGGGGAAATTGCTCCCATTTTCTGACTAAGGGAGTGTATTCAATTGAGATTTTAATAGATTATAATTACATGATTTTAATGTAATGGATTTCAGCCGGATTTGTAATTATATGATTTTACTCATGATTGCAATTACATGATTTTACTTATGATTTTAATAGATTGCAATTATATGATTTTCCTTATATTTCTATACAAGCTTGAACACATGGTTAGAATGAATACGTTAAAGATACTGAGAGCCTAGACATAACATGCAAGAACACCACTCATCACTTGAGCACTCAACTGCAAATGCAAAACTACCATTAACTCTCACAAGCAAAATAATACAACAAAAAACTGCAACTACAATGAAAAACAAATCCGCATAGCTAGCTTGTCGACTCCAAGAACCACAAAAGTTCCAGCAAGACCACCCAAGTCGACCAAACCAATTGACTGTCCCGGGAAATGTATGGATCCAGGATGGAACTAAGGAACACCCAAATTTGCAAAATCAAAGAAGAAAAAAAAAACAACCAAGTCCAAGCCAAAGTACCCACCACACAGCTTCAGCCACCACCTCAAGTCGAACACTTGGTGGGCATGATACCTAACTGTCTCAGATACCCAAATCACCCTCTTCGTCTTCTTCCATAGGAGGTTCACTTTTTTCTCTATGCTCCACAAAGTAATTCAATAATTATTCTTATTTCTTATTGTTGTTTTCATTCAAGTAATGTAATCAAGGTTCTCACGGGGTTTGGCAGTGGATTGCTGGCGGGTTGCAGCCACGCAAAGGTTGCAAGGTCTCACATAAAAGAAAAACAGAGAAGAGATAGGAAAATAGAAAAATAGAAAGAAGTGAGAATCAAGCATAGAATGATGAGATTTTTTATGGAGCTTGGTATTTATATCACATACTCAAAAGTCTCATAGAATACACCATTTAATGAAATACTTCAAAATCAATAAGCTTTTCAATACCACCAGACTTGTATTTAGTACTTAAAAATCGTAATTGAATACCACTAGATTTTTAAGCTTCAAAACAATCCATTTAAAAATCTGAATTGAATACCACCAGACTTTAATTCATTACTTAAAAATCTGAATTGAATACCACTGAACTTTTAAGCTTCAAAACAATCTATTAAAATCCTAATTGAATACATATTTATATCACATACTCAAAAGTCTCATAGAATACACCATTTAATGAAATACTTCAAAATCAATAAGCTTTTCAATACCACAAGACTTGTATTTAGTACTTAAAAATCGTAATTGAATACCACTAGATTTTTAAGCTTCAAAACAATCCATTTAAAAATATTAATTGAATATCACCAGACTTTAATTCATTACTTAAAAATTTGAATTGAATACCACTGAACTTTTAAGCTTCAAAATAATCTATTAAAATCCTAATTGAATGCACCTCCTAATATTCTAATCACTCCCATCAACTAAATCTCTTATCCCCAAACCAAACCTCTCTCACTCCCAAATTTCCGCAATCACCCACAAAATTCCTCCAGTTCTGTAAGTATCTGGAGCTTCTTCACCACAAGAACCCAGAAGATTTTCTGTGAAACTAAGCTAGAAAAGTCCAATTTTTCAAGGAAAATTTAGAACTCTAGAAACCAAAACTCGTCTTTAAATGCTGAAATCTAGAGAACCCAGCGATGCAACTCCTCCAGCTATGAGGTTTGTCTCCACCATTGTAGAGCTAATCATCTGAACATTTACAGTTACAGAAAGTTTTTGATCTCATAAATTCATGAAACCCCAACATGTACATTTTTTTATTTTTTATTTTTGCTTTTGATTTCATTTTCCGATAATTTTTTCTATTAAAAACTAGCTATACTCTGACTATTCGAGAAGAAAAAGTTGGTTGGAAGAACATGAAGGGACCGGAGCTTAAGAAGGGAGGAAAAGAAAAGAAACATGACACAATAAAAGTTAAGAATTCAGAATCTAAGTAAACACCAGATGCATATGTAATTTATGAACATTCCTTGTCTGGCGGGGAAAACAAAAATAAAAAATCCCAAGGGGAAAAGGCTCTTGTTGATGCACAAATTGTAAACAACTTCTCTGGATTACAACGAACTAGAAGCACAAATTTTCGTTGTGATTTCAGAAATACTTCGAAGAAATGTAAATGTAGGGTTTTGCAGGAAAAGGAGGAGAAATAAATAAACTATTAAAATTGGAAAATTATAATTAAAAAATAAATTGTATATTTAAATATTAATGAATTTGAAATTACAAAAACACCCCTGTCACGTCATCATAATTAATAGACTTTTGGACGGAGTTGACAGTAGGGGGCAAAGTGGGTCACCAAACCACGGTCAAGCGGGGTAAATGGGCCACTTTATGAACATTTTTTGTGTGTCTTATTGAAAAGTTTGTTAAGAATACGTGTATTAAACACGAGAAATATGTACGTACATGTACAATGCGAGTATTGTACGTTCGCTTTTTAAAAACGTCAATTTTAGGCCTGTTTGTGTTAGATGGAATGTTTCATTAGATGTCTATATTTAAGCCTTTTTCAATCTAAGTTTTCACTGACCTTTTGCGAGTTGATTCATATTTTTCTTCTTTCTTATCTTATTCATTTTTTCACTTGTAAAATTTATTGGGAGATCATACCATAAATGGATATGAGTGGATGAAACTTATCCAAACTATGAAATTCCTCTGCTCATAATTTCCATAAAACGAGGTTTGTTTCACAAGGCCTGTGAGACGTACGACTTAAGTCGTTTTGTCAATCTTCATTATGTGGCATGAGCAACAAGAAACTTTGTTTACATAACATATGCATAGTCTTCATTATGTGGCAGTGGATTTTTGGGAAGACAGTCAGTAGCATAATTTTTTGAAATGCCGGTCAAGGTGAAGGATTTGTTTGTATAAGTAAGGCATTTTTTCGGTGTGGTCATTGACATTTTCAGAAGAGAGAGAGAGAGAGAGAGAACAAGATAAGACTATGAAATGAAGCAAGATTGTTTTGGTTTCTTTGAAAGCTAGATATTTTATTTGGATATGCTTAATTTTGCTTTTATTTTCTACATATCAGGCTGTTTCATGATAAGTCTGCTGTTTTTGTTTTGCTTTATTTCTGGTTTCAACAATTAGAATGTCTGGTTTTGGTTTTGGTCTGCCAAATAGAAATGTACCCTATTCTTTAAGCATTCTTTTCAATGATGTGGCAAGCTTAGAATGGAAAAAAAAGGAAACTGTATCCTAAATGTTAAGTGATTAATTTGACAGATACACATTACATGAGTTTAGATTTGACAGATTAATATTATATAGTTTAGTTTAGGAGACAAATTGCCTAATTGATTGCTTGCAACACATTCTCAGGGATTCATTGTCCCAAAAAAAAAACGTTTGTTTGAATTTGCCTTCTTTACGGTGCAAGGCAGACTTTAGTGTATTAATCCAACCTGCCTAACAAAATTATATGTGCGGTAATTATGGTAATTAGCATAATCTGGTATTATTCAAACCTGCCTTTGAGTGCAATGCAAGTTAAGAATAATATCGAACTTGTTTATCAATATCCATACGGGTTTTGTATACCAAAAGCAACTATTTCATTTCCTTTATAAATATATTGGATGCATGTACTTGCTATGTACCTATTCACCCAATAATCTTTTTTTTTTCTTCTTCTGGATATAATTAATTTATTTTTGTGCTCTATAAATTCAACCCTTTGAAATGGGTTGGTAATTGATGAAATTGTAGCACTTTTGGTTCAAAGATGTCTGGGATAAGAGTTGGAGCACAGAGCAGAGCTTTGGTCATCATATTTGGCCTTCTCTGCTTGCTTTTACAAAGTGAAGAAGCCCACCATGGAACTGAATATGTAGTGGGAGATGACAAAGGCTGGGACCTGTATCCTGAGGTATCCAACTGGGGGAAAGACAAGCACTTCAAGGCTGGAGATGTCTTGGGTAAGATTTATTCTCTTATTATAATCTTTTCTTCAAAGAAAATTTTAATTGAACTCATCATGTTCAACTAACTTGATCCTTTCAATCAAAATTTGAGGTGATATTCCAGTTTTGGTTATAAGTTATTTCATCATTAAGGTGCATTCCAACTTTGAGTAATACTTCTGTTAGTTTTGTTTTCAGAGAGTCCAACTTAGCTGCTCATACATTAGCACGTTTCGCCTAATATATCTTTAAATGATGCATCTTCATGGTTTTGGGATTCTCGTGATATCATTCAAGATGTACTAGTAGCTGATTTCTTGTACTGTTTCTTTGGTTTAGAACTGTTATGAAAAAAGTTTGTCCAAAAGAAAAAAGTTTTACCTGAAAAATACATGGTGCAGAATAATTCATATGTTTGTAACTATTTGCCTAACATTTGTTTTTGGTTTAATGTACAGTTTTCAAATATAGCAACCCATTATTTGGCGTGGCGGCTGTGGATGCGAAAGGGTACCAAAGTTGTAGTGCAAAAGGCCATCTTAAGAAGTTATACAACTCTGGGCACGATCATGTGGTGTTAAACAAGGGTCAAAACTACTTTATTTGTAATGTTATTGATTACTGTGGATATGGAATGAGAATTGCTGTTCATGCAGAGTGATTCATCTAGCTATATATATGCTTGTTGTTACAGTAGTTTGTCTTTGCAATAAAGAGTTTCTAGGAAGGAAATGTTGCAATATTAATCTTTTGTATGTTATTTTTTTGAATTTAACCATTTCTTCTTCCTCCTTCCCCTTGCTTCCTCTCCATCTCACACTCCATCCCAGATGATTTATTTATTTTCTTCAAACCAAGTTGACATAGAGGAAATTGCATTACGGGGATTAGCACAGAAGTTGTTGTACAAGACGGACAACTTGTTGTTTCGCCAAGTCCTCCCGTAGACATGTCTTTAATTAGGGGTGGAGCTAGAATTTTAAGTTTACGAACCAAAATATAGAGTGCAAGCGTTAAGTAGATTGATTTTTACAGATTGAAAGAGTCTGATACCACAACTTTCTTCTTTTGAAAAACATATCATCTAAAATATCTAAACATTGGTAATTGATAAGATTGTTGTAGCACTTATGGTTCAAAGATGTCTGGGACAAGAGTTGGAACACAGAGCAGAGCTTTGGTCATTATATTTGGTCTTCTCTGCTTACTTTTACAAAGTGAAGAAGCCCATGGAACTGAATATGTAGTTGGAGATGACAAAGACTGGGACATGTATCCTGAGATATACGATTGGGGGAAGATTTATTCTCTGATTATAATCTATTCTTCAAAAGATAATTTTAATTGAACTCATCATGTTCAACTAATTTGATCCTTCAATCAAAATTTGAGGTTATATTCCAATTTTGGTTATAATTTACTTTATCATGTTATCAAATTTTAAGGTACATTGCAACTTTGAGTAATACTTCCGTTAGTTTTGTTTTCCGACATGCCAACTTAGCGACTCATAGATTAGCTTGTTTTGCCTTATCTTTAAATGATGCATCATTTTGGTATTGGTATCCTCTTAATTAACATCATTCAAGCTATGAAATGTTTCTTTGGTTTAATGTAGAGTTTTCAAATATAGCAATCCATTATTTGGTTTGGCGACTGTGGATAGAGAAGGGTAAGAAAGTTTGCAGTCCAAAAGGTCATTTTCAGAAGTTATACTTCTCTAGGAACGATCATGTGTTGTTAGAGTAAGACAAGGGCCAGAACTACTGTAGAATACATCAACACAGAAGTTACATGAAAGCTAAACTCTATAGATACAGATATGAACCAGTAAATGATATAACATAGCAAGATAAAAAAAGTGAATCAATGTATATATATATATATTCAGCATTTGCACAACATATGATTATGAACTCTCTTCACAAATTCAATTTAATTGTGTAAAGTAGAGCTAAAAATCTTTCAAATACAAGTGAACTTATAATATTTGCTGAGCTAAAATGCCACCAATGTTAGGAAGAATATGGTGATGTCTTTCAGGAATGGCACGAGGAATGGCACGTGGAATACGGTGGGAGCCGACAAAAAAGGGATGCTTAAGTGCCTCTGCAGCAGTCGGCCTCTTAGCAGGATCCCAAGAAAGAAGCGAAGTAATAAGCTGTATTGCAGAATCACTCGCAGATGGGATGAAAAATGAGAGACCAGACCCAGAAAACTGTGGAAACTGATACTCAACCTGCCCTGCAAGAATTTGCCCTTCAGGCCATGACTTCATGGTTGGGCTGCCTAGCACCCTACAAATCCAAAACAGCTGGTCCTCCACATTTTTACCCGGAAGTAGAGGGCGGAGGTTGAACATCTCAGCCAAGATTACACCCACAGCCCACATATCAACCTTGGAATCGTAGAAGCGTGAGCCGAGCAACACCTCCGGGGCTCTGTACCAGCGAGTTGTGACATAATCTTTGAAAGGAATGCCCGGCTGAATCTTCTTAGCAGAACCCAAATCCCCAATCTTGACCACACCTTGCTTCACCAACAAATTTTCCGGTTTGAGGTCACGGTGGCACCACCCATTCTTGTGCATGTGATCTAGCCCAAGAAGAATTTGATGACACACATTCCTGATTTGTGCCTCATTGAATCTCTTATTCTGCAGTTGCATAAATTGAAATAAGCTGCCCTCCATGAATTCAAAGACAAGGGAAGCTGTGCCATCAACTTCCATGAAAGCTTGTTTCAAATTGACAATATTCGGGTGGTTCTTCAACTGAGACAGAGACTCAACTTCAGCCATTTGGAGAAACTCCTCCCATGAAGTCAACCTCGACACCTCATTCTTCAGCTGCTTAATTGCAACAATCTCACCGGTCACCTTGTGCAACGCCTTCCATACAACCCCAAAACTTCCTTCACCGAGCGGCTTAAGGAACCAATAATTCTCCATTCAAACTATCTCAAGAAAACAACACAGACCCAACAAAACTCTCTCTTTGTTAATGGAAACTCAAGAGCTTTCGTCAAATATGAAAATTGACGGTTGCCCAGAAGCAAAACCTAGTTGATTTCCTACTGGCTTGCTCACTCACTCAAGGTAGAAAATACAAGGTGCCCGGCTATTATTTATAGCATAAATCTTTCTCAATCCTGTAAGGAAAAGGAATAAATCTTTCTCAATCCTATCAGGAAAAGGAGGAAGCTGTTCTATTTTACTTGGGCCCAAAGTTTTTCTACGGTCAACATTTTTATTTAGAGTCAAAGCTTTTCAACGGTAAAGATTTTATGGTTTAAATTTTAAAGTTAAAAAAAAAATGCATATTGAGTGTGCGACGAGTCTTTGTTGGGCTGGCCCCACAAGGATTATCCACAAACGAAACGAAAGTCGTTAAACCGACCCTCAACCATTTCAAGGACAAAACAAAAACAAAAACAAAAGGAAATTAGAAAAAAGCAAAACAAAACCCAACGCTCAGAGCTCTCTCTCTCTCTCTCTCTCTCTCAAATTTCTCTGAACCAAACCCTAGCAGCCTGGCTGTTCGTAATGATTATAAGCCTACACAGATGTCCTAGTGCTTGAAAACCATCACCAGTTTCACAAATTTCAAGCGGTTTCTCTCTGAAAGATTTGGGTTTTCTCGGTTTTGGCGTGTCAGAAGCTCTCGGAATTCGTGAATTTTTCCTCGGTGCTATATGCGTACGGCCAACCAATCGGCGACTTTGGAGCAATTGTACCATCCATTCGCTCATCAGAATCGGTTCCTCAGCCTAGGGTTTTCTGATTCTCTCAGGCTATTTGTAAGGATCGGTGCGAAGACAAGCGCAGAGGGCTTTTTCTAATTTCACTGAGATCTGTGAAATTTGATTCGAATTGCGACGATCGGCGGAGGATTGAATCTGTGGTGGCTCTCGGAACCTATTTTGATTCGAAGCATCTGCTCAATGATCGGTTATTGAAGGAATTGAATCGAACCGAAGAGAGGAGATTGGCGTATGGTCGGCGAAGAAGCTTCTGAAGAGCTCTCTCTCCCTGTTCTTCTGCGGTGGTTTGATTGTTCGATCTCAATAGATTAATCGAAGAAAAAAGAAAACGAAAAGATCTTCAATTTTTTTGTACTGTTTGATTTTTGTTTTTGGGAGTTTAATACAAGGCCTTTATATTTTTATTGGCCTTTGATTATCGTTCTCCTCGGGGCGTTTGTTTGTTCTTGTTGTGGTATTATTATACATATTTCTATTTTTTTGGAAGAAAAAAAAAGTATTGACCATGGCGGTGTATTATAAATTTAAGAGTGCAAGAGATTATGATTCAATTGCTATGGACGGTCCTTTCATCTCAGTTGGTATTTTGAAAGAAAAAATATTTGAATCCAAGCACTTAGGGAGGGGTACTGATTTCGACCTTGTGGTCACCAACGCCCAGACCAATGAAGGTTGGTTCTGATTTAGTTATTCCCTTCTGAACAATTTGTAATTAAACACAAATTTGGGTCCTAGCAGGTGATATGAGTGTGTGTGTGTGTTGAGTGGTAAAATCATATATGATTTTGGAGATTTCAAATTTTGATTTTTGGGTATTTGGTCATTTTTTTTTTATGCTTGTAGCTATCTATCTACATGTTGTTTATATAGAGGATGTTACATTGCCATACTTCAATTAACGTTGGGGTCACTAATTGCCACCATGTGCCTTGAAAGTTAAGTTAGATTGACCTTATGTGGTGGTTTAGTTTTGTTATCGAATGAACAAAGTTTGACCAATATGTTAAATTGACTCAATCTGAGAGGGGACAGGACAGGGTGTGTGAGATTGAAATCTGGGATCTTTTGGAATGGTTAATCTGACTTTAACTAGCTAGGAACCATGGGTTATGGTTTGGGGAATCGCATTTTGGTAGCTTTTATCCTTGCTTTCATGGATCAATATCTTTGCTGTGTTTTTATAGTCTTTATGTTCTATGTTTTGCAATTTCAGAGTATCTTGATGAAGCAATGTTGATTCCAAAAAATACTTCAGTTTTAATTCGACGCGTACCTGGACGGCCTCGCATGCCAATTGTTACTGATTCAGAGTACTATCTCAGATCCTTTAAATTCTTTAGTTATGTTTTTGTGAGGTCCATTATGAATTTTGAGTTGGCAGTATCAATTGTTATTGTGTTTAACAAACCTGTGATATGGGTAGTACCTGTTATTGTAACTTCTGTGGAGTGTGCCCAAGCAGTGCTATGTGCTTCAATAGGATTTTTGTGTTCCTTATGACCATTAGGACCAATTTCGAGGGTTGGTTGAGTTAGGCTATTTTTATTTCCTTTATTGCAGGCCAAAAGTGGAAGATAAGGTGGAATATACTGAACCAGAAAGGACTAGCTTTCTGGCAGCTGATTCATCTGCCATGAAATATGTAAGCCTTAGTATCTACTAGATCCTGGCGTGATTGTTCCTTTCTTTGTCCAATCAGTCAGAGCTTTTAGTGACAGTGTGTTTATTTTGGCGTTACAGCCTGATGAGTCAGATTGGGATGATCTTGGAGGTGATTTGTATGAAATTCCTGAAGTCTTGCCAGTGCAGACAAGTTATCAGGCTCCGGATGTTCAGCCAACAAATAAAGCCGATGAAGATAGCAAGATTAAGGCTTTAATCGACACTCCAGCCTTGGACTGGCAACAGTGAGATGCTTTCAGTTTTATTATTTAGTTCTGTGATAAATGATAGATTCATGGTCACTAATGTTGGATGATCTCTGTGTTGTATTTGCAGGCAAGGTCCTGATGGCTTTGGTCCTGGTAGAGGTTTTGGCAGGGGTATGGGTGGAAGAATGATGGGTGGACGTGGTTTTGGTGAGTCTTTTAAAATTACATATTTTTGTTTTACTTAATATGTCAGTGCTCATTCAATATCTCTCTCTCTCTCTCTCTCTCTCTCTCTCTCTCTCTCTCTCTCTCTCTCTCTCTCATATTTTACATGACAACTGATTTTTCTTTTCTTGATTGAGGTCGAGGAGGAGGGGGGTTGGAGAGGAAAACACCTCCACAGGGCTATATTTGTCACAGGTGTAAGGTTCCTGGTATGTTCCTGTTCTTATTTCTTTCTTTGTGATAAATGATTATATCAGGAATGCACTTATAGAAGTTATATTTGACATATTGTATTTGTTTAGGTCATTTTATTCAGCACTGCCCTACAAATGGTGATCCAACTTATGACATAAAAAGAGTGAAGCCACCCACTGGCATTCCCAAGTCCATGCTGATGGCAACCCCAGATGGCTCATATGCATTGCCAAGTGGTGCAGTAGCTGTTTTGAGGCCAAATGAGTAAGCTGATCTGGTGTTCTATATTTCATAGTTGTTATGCTTGCCTTCCAGTTGTTTGCATGAAAACTTACTATAATCTTTAATATGAAAACAGGGCTGCTTTCGAGAGAGAGATTGAAGGTTTACCATCTACACGGTCTGTTGGTGATCTACCCCCCGAGCTACACTGCCCGTTGTGCAAGGAAGTAATGAAAGATGCTGTGTTAACGAGCAAGTGTTGCTTTAAGAGCTTTTGTGATAAGTGTAAGTTATGATGTAAATATTATTGCGTAAATTTTGCAGCGTCTAAGAATTTCAACTTAATGCCTTGTAATCTTTTTGGTAACTATAAATTTTCTTTGTATTTACACTGGGTGCCTTTATAATCAGGTATCCGGAACTACATTATGTCCAAGTCAGTGTGTGTCTGTGGGGCTACAAATACACTGGCAGACGATCTACTGCCAAATAAGACACTCAGGGATACAATCAATCGAATCTTGGAATCTGGGGGTAACAGTAGTGCTGACAATGCTGGGAGTACTTTCCAAGTTCAAGGTTTGTATTTCAATAATGTTCCTTCTCTTTCTATTTACACCAGAGTAGTCATTTTCTGTTCGTATTAAACTTGTGATTTGTAATATTCAGATATGGAGTCTGCACGCTGTCCACAACCCAAGATTCCTTCTCCAACTCAATCTGCTGCATCAAGGGGAGAAGAACTACAGCTATCTTTGAATAAAGAAATCCCGAAGATACAGGAAACCGCAGATGAGGTAAAGCCTGTTGTTGCCCCACAGCAGATTTTAGAGAAAGTGAGGACTATAAAAGTGGCTGATGTATCTGAAGCTACACATGAGTCAATGAGTGTGAAGGAACCAGCATCGCAAGGGAGTGCTCCACTTGTTGAGGAAGAAGTGCAACAAAGGCTGGCTTCTGGGGAGGCAGGTAATGTAGTGGTCTGGGAATTATAGTTGTCTTGTTCTGTTGGCCTACTAGTTCTGTTTTCGCATTTTTTCATGGTGCATGTCAAGTTCTATGTGTTTTCTTGCTTTCTTGACATACAGAAGTTGGATGGATGTTGAGTAAAAGATTTTTCTTAAAAATAAAGCTTAGTTTGACTCCAAAAAAAATGTTGGAACTGTAGTGATTACTTATTTGTTTGTCATTGTATGTGCATTACAGGAAAGAAAAGGAAAAAGAAGAAAGTTCGCATGCCTGCGAATGGTATGGCTCTTCTTCCTACTTTGTTTTGTGAACTTAGAGCTTTCTATCTGTCATATAAATTTGAATTGGATACTTCAATTCTTGTGCTTTTCTAGATGCCATAATATTATTACATTCAATGCAGACATGCAATGGAGAACCTCACAAGATCTTGCAGCTGATAACTATATGATGCCTATGGGCCCCGGTGCTTATAATCCTTACTGGAATGGCATGCAACCTGGCATGGGTATGGAAGGATATATGGCACCATATGGTGGTCCTATGCCATATATGGGTTATGGACTAGGCCCATTGGACATGCCATTTGGGGGTTTTGGTCCACAGGACTCGTTCGGTGCTCAAGGTTATATGATGCCCATGGTTCCGCCTCAGAGGTATACATTTCTCTCATTTGAATTTCTCTCTCTCCTCCCCCCCCCATAGATACTTGTACTTTCTCTTATGCATGCAATTCAATGGTTTTTGCCCTTGGAGTCATTTTTGTGGAAAAAGTAGGTTTGCAGGTGTAACCAGTGCCCTAAGATAATGTCACTTGATGCTTGCAAGTTACAATTTAATGCTTTTTCCCTCCTTTCGGCCCCACAACCTAATGTGTTTGTAATCTTGGACTTTATTCAGGGATTTGGCTGACTTTAGCATGGGCATGAATGGCATGAATGGCATGAATGGGATGAATGGGATGAATGGCATGAATGGCATGAATGTTGGACCCCCTGTCATGAGCAGAGAGGAATTTGAGGCTCGAAAAGCTGATTTGAGGCGGAAGCGTGAAAATGAGAGACGAGGCCAAACGTAAGACTGAAAACTGGATTTATTTTTTCTTGGAATTTTTATGCATGTGGTATAACTTGGAAAACATGAGTATCTGTTATATGTGAGTTGATAGCCATGTTATGTGAAGATTTTTTAAATTCAGTTTCTGTTAGATGCCATTTTCTAGTGTGGTCCACCAAAGGGTTTGGATTCCATTTTAGATGCAATTCCATTGTAAGGACACAATAGATGTGAGATCTGTTATTTTGATTGAAATGTGGAATTCATTTTTTGTCAGTTGAGTTGGTACTAAGAGATAGTAAAGTGTGATGCAAGCTTCTCGAATCTGATGTGTCTTTGTGTTTGTTTATCATTCTGTATGTGAAACAAAATTATGATGCTGTTTTTTTCTCTTTGGGGAGAGTATAGAGATATTTGAAAGGAGAAATCCTTCAGTAGTGGGGCTATGTATAAGCTGTTTGCCCTTTTGTGTCCCACAGTTTTTAGTATATGGGCAATATCTCATAATAGGATCTAATAGTACTATTCTTCTGAGAAATGGACAACTTGCCTATAATCTGATGGCAATTGGTTGCTTTTCCTCCCAAGCTGTAGTATCTATTTTTACATGGTTGAGTAATTCATTTTTTTAATTTTATATTTCAGCAGGGAGTTCTCTAAAGATCGGGAATTCGGAAGGGAAGTGAGCAGCGGTGGCGGCGATGGCACTTCTATGAAATCCAAATCTGTACGTCTTTATTGTGCCAATTTCCCTCTCTTCTTATCATTTGTATACTGCAGCAGCAGGGTTTTCTTAAGGTTTTTATCAACACTCTTACAAGGAGAGACCAGGTTGGCAATAGGACACCAATTTGGCCAGAGAATGCCAAAGAGTCTAGGATATATTAGTCTGTTTTCCTTATCAGTTATTATTGTTCGTTCAGTCTTTATTTTATTTTTGTGTCATTATATTATATCTTTTCTTCGTAATGCTCCATTTGGTCATGGGGATATTAAATGGAGAGAACACATTGTAGTTTGCCCTCCCTTTTTCACGGTGGCTTGAATCGATCGAGAGTACATGGAAAACGGCCAAATGTGGCCAAAACTGAGGTCAATTAGAGTTCTGTTCTGTTGCTTTAGCAACATGTTCGGATTACCCTAGTATACAGCCGTGTGAATCCCATTAATTCTGACTTATATTTGCCAGGGCTCAAAATTTAATCACCTGCTTCTCTATTTTTTTTTAACGTCTCTAAATTGAATTTATTTTTTAAATAAGAAGAAAACCAACAGGAGTCATCTTGGATCATGTTTGCACTTGTCCGAGATACAAATATTTTTATTATGATCCTCAAGTGCTTGCTGCGGGTTCAGAATTGAATTTCTGCACTTTGCACAGGATGAGTGTTTTTAACAATGGTTTTATATTTTATTTTATTATTTTTGGTTAACCATTTCTACTTCCTTTCTGAGTTCTGGCTGCAAAGTTGGATATTAGTAATTAATGGGATCGCAGGCTGTAAAGCGAACGGCAAAAAATCCAAGTGTTAACGAAGTTTTTTGTTTTCCTAAAATTTGAAAACCGAAACCAAAAAGAAAAAAAAGGGGAACAAAGGTGTTTAAGAAAAGCGGGTGTTAGTTTCGCAAAGGCGTAAAAAATAAACGTAAAAGCACTTAGCAAAAAAGAAAAAAGAGAGAAAATAATGGGTAACAGTGAAAAGTAAATGATTTTTGTGAGAATTATTACTGCGGGAAAAGTTGACTTATTATGTTTTTCTTCTTGTTATGCATTGCAGAAGTCAATTGCTCGATCACCAAGTCCAGACTACAGCAACAGCCACCAGCATCGTCACAGACGCGAGAGGTCATCTCCAGAACGAAGGCCCTCACGTGACCCACGTGACCTGGAGCCACAGCCACCGCGTCCTCCCAAGAGAAAATCAGACCACCACGACAGAGATCGCGAACGCGCCCAAGACCGAGATCGAGGTCGAGACTATGACGATTACCACGACCACCACGAGGATGACCAGCAGCAGCGTCAGAAACGACATCGTTCTGATTCGTCCTCTGCAAAACCACCACCTTCCACTGAAACAACAACAGCATCGGCCAAACCTGCCTCCTCCTCCTCTACGGCATCAGCTGCAGCAGCTGCCGCAGCGGCGGCGGCGGCGGAGCGCAAGCACAAGGCAAGCGTGTTTTCTCGCATAAGCTTTCCGGAGGGGGAAGTGAGCAAGAAGCGGGCTCGCGCGGCTTCTCCTTCGGCGACGGAGGATAACAAGACGTCGTCGGCACATCATCACAAGGAGTCGTCTTCGTCGTTGGCAAATGGATCGGCGTACGACGAGTATAAAACGACGTCGTCGTCGACTGCCAAGGCTGGGAGTGGCGGAAGTGGAAGTAGAAAGGCTATGGTTAGCGCTGCTGCTTCTATGGAGTATGAGTCGAGCGACGACGACAGGCACTTCAAGAGGAAGCCGTCGAGGTACGAGGCGTCGCCGCCGCAGAAGGCAGAGCAGGAAGAGCCCAGGCACTCCAGAGGCAGCACCAGGGATCATCGGGATCGCAGGCATAGATAGAGAGAGAGAGAGATCAGATAAGAGTAGATCAGAAGAAGAGATCAAACAGTGGGCCTCATTGGCAATTTGCTGTTTTTTTGTTTTGCTCTTTTTCCCTCTCTCTCTCTCTCTCTCTCTCTTCTTTTGGGCCGTGGAGGTGATTGTATCACTGTATATGTTAGAGGCCCATGGGCCACGGGAGCAATTGCTTGCTTGTTCCTGCTTTAAAATTGAAATTTGATATTTTTGTTTAACCTCTTCTGTTAGGAAATACTAAATTACAAAATATGAATAAGAGACTTCTCTCTTCAAGTTCAAGGCTGCTTGCTTTATGCATATATCTTCTTCTCCCAATTATCCGAAAGTTCAATCGACTAGCTATTGTTAGATGTCACAAGTTCGAATTCTCCCTCTCCGTTAATAAAAATAAAAATAAAAATAATAAATTTCAGTTCGGACCAAAATAAATAAATACAACTTAAAGAACCCAAATGAAATATGAAATGAAAACACTAATGCAAATTACAGGGCTTATCAAACTTCAAGCCATAATAATGTGCTGAAATCTTAACCCTCTAAACCTTTACAAACAAAAATTACGATCACTGCAAATTTGCAACAACAAAAAGGACAAAAAATAAATAAATCATAAAACAAAGGAAGCCTAATGATCTCAATACAAACCATAATGAGCTAAAAATCCAAATCTTACAAGTTTACCAACAACAAAAAATGCAATTATCTTCTACTACTTTTTTTAAGTACAAAGAAGATTTTACAAGGCTAAACAGATTTTTTTTAAAACAGACTGCAATATAATACTCTTTAAATATAATAATTTATTTCAGACGTACAGCCGATCGGCTATACTATTAAAATATTCGAATATATTCAAAGGGTATAGCCGCACGGCTATACTGTTTAACCCTTCTACTTCTTCTTTAGTATAATTGCTGTTATAAACAAAAAAAAGCTTCCTAAACACTAAGGAAAATAACCAAACCAAATACAAATATTAGGAAGATTATATCTAAATTTGCTACAGAGCTTTCCAACCATATTTGTTTCTCAAAACTTATGGGCAATTTTGACCATTCAGAAATCTTGAAGAAGGAAATTGATATCTTGGATAATCAATCGTTGAGGAGCATATGCCAACAGGGTATAGTCCCATAGAAAAAGACTTTGATTTGTACACCAATGATCTCAAAGTTGAACCCTCGTGACACCTTAGTAGTGTAATTGTGAGAAAAACCCCCTTTACCTTCCTGACTATGGCAAAAACAAAACAAAACAAAACAAAAAAATCGTTAAGCCCCACTAATATTGAAATTACATTAGTAACCCCAAGTAATATCTAGATATTTAGCCCAATTAATACCCAAATGACTTAATCCTAATTTATACCCAACTAAATAACAACTCTAGTCCTACTTCTTTTTCATTTTGGTGAACCATAGTCGTTCTTCTTGTTGTGCTTACGTATTTCTCTTTTTTTCACCTCTCTCTTTCCCTCTCTCTTCCTCTTTATCTATTCACCTATTTCTCTCTTCTTCACCTCTTCTTATTTTGCTCTTATTCCAAACCCCAAACCGACCAAACCGAACTGGAACCGTATAGGTATGGTTTGATTTAGTTCCTATAGACATTTTGTATAAAAACCAGACTGTATATAACTATCAGTTTTGTTTGTACCATATCTGACCCTCCACTCGTACAACGACACGTGGATCTCATAAACTCGCCCAAGCACCCAAGGCCTCGGACAATCGGCATAGGCTACTGATGATATTGTCTCAAAGCAGCAAAAGATCATTACAGGGCCCAACACAGCCTACAATCGGTATCCCCTACCGATTCTGCAGAATCAACCTCGAAGCACCCGCCTGAAATATCTAAGGACTCGTGTCAACCTCATAGGGCCCTCCCACGAGTCCCACATCGAAAATGAGCGCTAAGAGCATACTAAATGCCCTCTATAAGTATGCCCCTCCCACTACAATACAGGGGTAAGACTTTTCAGCTTGACTTTTATACTTCTATATGGTCAACAGCAAGAGCTCTTAGAACAACAAACTTACTTCAGCATCGGAGGGTCTTAGGCTGGTTCCACACCGGTTCCATAGACCTCACGAGCTTCGCTTATCTTCTATTCAGGATCAGCATCCAAGGACAGGAAGAATCGGCATCCAACACCCAATCGATCTCTTGATCGTCCATCCCACTTGTAAGTTGCACTCATCTCTATCTATTCAAGATTTAGCTACAACTCATACAACGACACGTGGATCAGAGAAGCTCACCCAAGTACCCAAGGCCTCGAACAATCGGCATCGGCTACCGATGACATTGTCTCAAAGCTGCAAACAACCGATACAGGCCCAGCTCGTCTACAATCGGCACCCCATACCGATTGTACATAATCAGCCTTGAAGCACCCGCCCGAAATATCTAAGGACTCGTGTCAACCTCACAGGGCCCTCCCACGAGTCCCACATCGGAAATGAACACCACAAGCATACTAAATGCCCTCTATAAGTATGCCCCTCCCACTACAATACAGGGGTAAGACTTTTCAGCTTGACTTTTATACTTCTATATGGTCAACAGCAAGAGCTCTTAAAACAACAAACTTACTTCGGCATCGGAGGGTCTTAGGCTGGTTCCACACCGGTTCCATAGACCTCACGAGCTTCGCTTATCTTCTATTCAGGATCAGCATCCAAGGACAGGAAGAATCGGCATCCAACACCCAATCGATCTCTTGATCGTCCATCCCACTTGTAAGTTGCACTCATCTCTATCTATTCAAGATTTAGCTACAACTCATACAACGACACGTGGATCAGAGAAGCTCACCCAAGTACCCAAGGCCTCGAACAATCGGCATCGGCTACCGATGACATTGTCTCAAAGCTGCAAACAACCGATACAGGCCCAGCTCGTCTACAATCGGCACCCCATACCGATTGTACATAATCAGCCTTGAAGCACCCGCCCGAAATATCTAAGGACTCGTGTCAACCTCACAGGGCCCTCCCACGAGTCCCACATCGGAAATGAACACCACAAGCAT
>NW_018921704.1:78572-119188 GCF_002207925.1 Prunus avium | reverse complement strand
AAATGCCCTCTATAAGTATGCCCCTCCCACTACAATACAGGGGTAAGACTTTTCAGCTTGACTTTTATACTTCTATATGGTCAACAGCAAGAGCTCTTAAAAACAATCTTACTTGAGCATCGGAGGGTCTTAGGCTGGTTCCACACCGGTTCCATAGACCTCACGAGCTTCGCTTATCTTCTATTCAGGATCAGCATCCAAGGACAGGAAGAATCGGCATCCAACACCCAATCGATCTCTTGATCGTCCATCCCACTTGTAAGTTGCACTCATCTCTATCTATTCAAGATTTAGCGCCAACAAGTTTCGATTCCAATTCGAGAGGTAAACCGGACTGACCAACCTTCAAAAACAGTATCAATTATATTCTCTTACATTATAAAGACTTATAGGTTGGAAATGACTCATTCATGAGGATTATTTTTTGGAATTAAAGTGAAAAGCATGAAAGAAAGCATTAAACGAATCAGAAAAGAATTTTTAAATATTTTTTTATAAAAACATGGGAGGGTGGTTTCTAACACACACACACTACCAAAATAATAGTGGAGTTTGAACTTTTGATCAACCAAAATAATAGTGGAGTTTGAACTTTTGATCATTGGTCTCTAAGTCAAGGGCCTTTTCTATTAGGCCATACCCTACTTCTCAATAATAATATCATATTTAATTATAGAAATAAGATTTTTTTATTAAATGACGTCGTTAAGCCCAACTAATATTGAAATCACATTAGTAACCTCAAGTAATATCTAGATATTTTAACCCAATTAATACCCAAATGACTTAATCCTAATTTATACCCAACTAAATAACAACTCTAGTCCTACTATTTTATCATTTTGGTGAACCATAGTCGTCGTTTTTCACCTCTCTCTTTTCCTCTCTCTTCCTCTTTATCTATTCACCTATTTCTCTCTTCTTCACCTCTTTTTATTTTGCTCTTATTCCAAACCCCAAACCGACCAAACCGAACTGGAACCGTATAGGTCTGGTTTGATTTAATTCCTATAGACATTTTGTATAAAAACCAGACTGTATATAACTATCGGTTTCGATTCCAATTCAAGAGGTAAATCGGACTGACCCACCTTCGAAAACAGTATCAAATTATATTCTCTTACATTATAAAGACTTATAGGTCGGAAATGACTCATTCATGAGGGTTTTTTTTTGGAATTAAAGTGAAAGTATGATTAATTTGGGAAATAGTGTCCATGAAAGAAAGCATTAAACAAATCAGAAAAGATTTTTTGAACATTTTTGATAAAAACAGGGGAGGGTGGTTTCTAACACACACACTACCAAAATGACAGTGGAAAAAGATTTTTTACTAGGCTAAACCCTATTTCTCAATAACAATATCATATTTAATTATAGAAATAAGATTTTTTATTAATAAATAAAGTAGCAGAAGCATGAAATACTTTAGTATTTACCTAATTTTAGCCAATTAAACTGAGCAAGAACCCAGTAAATTTCTTCGTGTAGTTCTAGTTTTTTAATTTTTGTAAAGTAAATTTCTTTCGTGCGCCGAATGGTATGAGGGGAAGGAGAATTGTAAAAATGCGTAAATAATATTGTCTAGTTTTTTTTTTTTTTTTTTCTATCCCAAAGGAGATGATGTAGTTTGATTTTTGTATATTTCCAAGAAAAGCACGAATGGGATTAGTAGGGTATGATGTTTCAATGCAGTTTGTAAGAGAGGGGAAAAAAAAAGGTAAAACGGAAATAAATAGAAACAGGTAGCATTTCTGAATGAAAAATGAATAGGACTATGGTCAAAATTTTCAATAAGTATCTATAAAATCTTGAGGACAAATAGTAAAGAGGGAATGATTATGAAAACCTTATCAAGTTTTCCCCAAATTCTAGTAAAATGAATCTGACTATTATGCCAAGTGAATGAAGGACCTTTAAGAGGAATTTTCATGTAATTCCATGTGGAAAGTTGCAGGTGCCGTTAGTGGGTAGGCATAAACCAGCAAATGTAATTCCATGTTGAGTTGAGTTAGATGAATATTTCATGCAGAAGTTCAATGGATAGATTTAGCACTTGATGATTCCAACAGAGGAATGTCTAAAAACCGACCGGTTTTAGTTTAGACTATCGCTTGTGTTAGAAAAAAAACCGGTTTTAGTTTCCAAGAAACAAATTAAGTGAGGACTATGAGAAGTATATTTGACAAAGAAGGCCTAGCACATCCTGCACAATTCCAGACTAGAAACTTCAAAGTTCCTGATGTAACATATTAGGAACCAGAGCATCAGGCATAAATATGATTAGAAAACTGAGAAGAACTATGTTTTTATAGCAAACTGAACTATTAAAAAGAAAGGTGAATTGACAAAAACAATTCATGTTTTTATTTCTAAATTAGCATAATACACCAGTAACCATTAAGCTTAGCTTCAACATACAAAATGGCAAAGACCCAGAACCACAAAATACCCAAATAAATACTCACAAGGAAAAATCTAAGAAGAAGTCAAGGTGGGAATCATTCCAGCTTCTCTAGCATAAGCAAAAATCCCACCAGCTCTAATAACTGGGCCCGCATCCCCAATGGGCTTCAACGTGTACTCTTTCCCAGTCGTGTGATTGATCAGACGGCTCTCGCTCAGCTCGATGCTCACCACATCTCCAGTCTTGCACTCCTCGCAAACCCTAACCTCCGACTCCAGCGGGTACACCTCGCCAGTCGCCACCGAGTTCCTGAAGAAGATGCGCGCGTAGGACTCCGCCACTACCGCAGCAACGCCCGCCGCCCCTAGGGCCACTGGCGCGTGCTCGCGCGATGACCCGCACCCAAAGTTCGCGCCAGCGATTATGATCGAGTACTTGGACTTGGTCTCACCCGGGGTCACGAAGCGTGTGGAGTGGGCGTCCGGGAGACCGCAGAGCGCGTAGGATCCGAGCTTCTCGTACTCCGAGGGGTTGGAGGGGACTAGGGTCAGGTACTCGGCGGGGATGATCTGATCGGTGTCGATGTTATCGCCGAGGACGTAGCAGAGGCCGTGGAATGTGGTGGATGGGGTTGTGGATGCGGCTGCGCGTGTGGAGAAGGTGGCGCGCGGGGTTGGGGTTGGGGTATGGGGTAGGGGCGCGTGGGTGAGGGATTTGATGGTGGATGGGGATTCGGTTGGGAATTTGAGAAAAGTGGGGGTAGAGAGGGAGTGGGAGGGCTTGTGGGTGGTGGTGGTTGTGAAGCTAGGGTTTGGAGAGAGAGAGAGTGAGATGGCGGCCATGGCTGGAGCTTGGAGCTTGGAGCTTGAAGCTTGGTGTAACAAAGAGGAAATGAATTGGGGTGGGTTTTTTGTTTGATTTTTAACTTGGTAGGTTTTAAGTGGTGGAGACTTGGTGTACGACGGTGAAGATGGTGTCGTTTTGATATGGGCAGGCAGACGTGTTTGAATTGAACTCTCCTACATTTAAAAATAACACCACCATCAATAATCAATCAATTTCACTCCGACCATGAAGCCTATATAACTTTACTCATCCACCACTACATAAACTATTATCAGAAAAACTGTTTTTTTATTTTATTTTATTATTATTATTATTTTTATATATAAACAAAAAAAATTCTTAAAATAGAAACTGCTTCGTTTTGGTTTGTGGTCGTAGCTCCAGTCCTAAACCCCACCCAAATCCAAGGAGGGCTTCACCCCGTGAACCCTCCACAATTCACAAAGGCCGTTTTACCTTCACCATGGAAAACAATGAAACTAGGGTGTCCACCACTGCCCTTGCTTCAAATATGCAGAGTCATTTCGAAGCTC
Organism: Prunus avium; assembly: GCF_002207925.1. The sequence goes on along the minus strand of NW_018921704.1, from coordinate 115,402 downwards.
TATGTCTCGTTGGGAAAGTTTTTGGCGTCCCTGTCCCGGGGCGGGCCATTAGGAATAGACTGAAAAGCGATTGGAAAAACTTGCAAGAAGAAGTCTTTGTTGATCACATTGGCAGAGACTGGTATAAGATTGAGTTTTATGCAGAAGAGGATGTAGAGTATGTGCTTAAGCATAGACCCTGGTTTGTCCAAGGTCAGATTTTTGCGTTGCAAACGTGGAGACCTGATTTTTCCCCTTTCCACGCTTCGGTCGAGTCTATCGTTTGCTGGGCGAGAATTCCTTTCTTGCTGTTACACTACAAGGATCCAAAAGTTTTAAGTGATTTGGTCTCCATCCTTGGGACCCCTATTAGCATTGACCAAGCTTCCATGGTGGGAAAACAGAGTATGTTCGTCCGAGTTTGCTTGGAGGTGGATTTAACCAAACCCTTGAAGAGGTGCTTGATTCTAGGAGATGACCCAAAGGAAACTCGGATCTACATAAGTTATGAGGCCCTGTTTGCTATTTGTTTTTACTGCAGCCAGAAAAAAGAGCCGGGACATGTGTGCCCTGTCAAGATATCCAACAAAAACTATCTCCAAGTGGAGAGGTTGAGCAACGAACCTAGTTTCTTTCCAAGAGACTTGGTGCTAGATGAGGATGATCAAAGGAAACTGCAAGATGATGTGATTCTGGTGTTTCCGCAGCCCATTACTGTTGAAGATATCCATAAGAATGAGAATGGTGATGAGGGAGAGGATGGTAATATGCAGAATACTGATGAAAAAGATGTGGGCTGGACTGTGGTGTCGAGTCGCAAGGGGAAAGTCAAAGGAGCTATGAGGGATGGTAGAACTTTCAATGAAGTGGCTAGAGGTATTAGAATTGCTGATGAGAGCTCCGTTTCGATCCCTAGAGTCTATTTTAAAGATGATGGGACTAGTGGGGCAGATAAAGGAAAGAAGGTGGTTACAGAACCGAGCTTTTCTCAGGAGGAGAACAACTCTTCTAATGCTATGGCTTTCAAGAGCCCTAAGAAGAGAGCTAGAGAGCTTTTTGAAGAAGTTCAGGAGGAGTCAGAACCAAGTGTTGAAATTCTGGAGGTCTTTCACCCTGCTGACCCTGAAGTTAACACACCCAATCCATGAAGATTTTAGTCTGGAATAGCCGAGGCAGTGCCTGGCGTGGCTTTATTCTCCAATCTATGTTTTATATTAGTACTTTAAGTTTAGATGTTTTTTGGATTTTAGATTCCAGGGCCTCTCAGGATCAGGCTGATCGCTTGATCCAGAGGCTGGGTTTTAATGGTAGTTTTTGTATCCCCTCTATCGGTCAATGTGGGGGGATAATCTTGATGTGGAATCCTACTATCTTTAATATAAGTATTTTGAATTACCACGAGCGTTACATTAATTGTGAGTTACAAGACTTAGCTACCAATAAGATTTGGACTACCACTTTCGTGTATGCCTACCCTCAAAAAGCCAAACAGATAAATCTCTGGAGAGAAATTGCTTTGTTAAAACCTGTGAGTAATAACCCTTGGCTGTTACTTGGTGATTTTAACAGCATTTGTTCTCCTAATGAAAAGGTTGGTGGCTCTCAGGAGTTGTCTCCAGCCATGAGGAACTTCAATAAGTTTATAGACGATTGTGAAGTTGTTTCTATGACTGCTACTGGTGTTCCATTTACTTGGTGCAATGGGCATCGTGACAATACCATCATTTATGAAAGATTAGATCGTGCTCTAGCAAACCCTGAGTGGATGAGTCTTCATCCTCTCTCTGAACTCCATAACTTACCTATTGTGAGATCTGACCATGGTCCTATTCTCCTAAAGTGTAACCAAACCTCAAGAAAAATCCCTAAAGCTTTTAGATTTGAAGCCATGTGGCTAGCCCACAAGGATTTTGACCATGTCGTGTCTCAAACTTGGAATTGCTCCTATGTTGGAAATGCTGCCCAGCAGATTCAAACCTGCTGTAATACCTTCAAACACCAGCTAAAAACTTGGAATAGAAATGTGTTTGGAGACCTCTTTCATAAAATTAGAATTACCCAAGAAAACTTAGTTGTTATCCAAGAGCAGTTGGCTCAAAACCCTTATGCCCCTTTTATGTTAGACAGAGATTTCAAACTAAACACTGAGTTAAAACTTCTGCTTGAACAAGAAGAGGTTTTCTATGCCCAAAAATCTAGAGCTAACTGGCTCCAGTTGGGTGACAAAAACACCAAATATTTCCACACTCAAGCCCTCATAAGAAGAAAACGTAATCAAATCCTTCGTGTTAGAGATTTAGATGGTCTCTGGGTTGAGGGTGATAGTCTTCCTAATGCTTTTATCAAGGCTTTTAAGCTAAGATTTACGGCTGAGCAAGCACCTAACCACCACTTAATGACAAATTTCCTTCAAGTGGTTGAGCCTTGTGTCACTAGTTTCGATAATGAGAATCTCTTGGCTCCTGTCTCTAATTTTGAATTAGAGTGTGCTATAAAGAGTATTGGCCCCCTTAAAGCTCCTGGACCTGATGGCTTACATGCTGTCTTATATCAAAAATGTTGGGACAGTACTAAACACTTGGTGAAAAAACTAGTCAATGAATTTATTTCCAATAATATTCCCCTTCAGGACATTAACCACACTAATATAGCCCTTATCCCCAAAGTTGCCACTCCTGAATCTGTTAACCATTTTAGACCTATTAGCTTATGCAATGTCTCGTATAAGATAGTCACTAAAATCCTTGTTAGTCGACTTAGGCCTATTCTTTCGAAATGCATATCCAAAAATCAGGGAGCCTTCGCCCCAGGAAGATCCATCTTTGACAATATTCTTATTGCTCATGAATTATTCCATGATTTTAAGCCTAAGAAAGGTTCCAGAGGTGCTATGGCTATCAAACTTGACCTTGAAAAGGCTTATGATTTACTTGACTGGAACTATATTAGATGTTGCCTGTCTCAATTTGGCTTTAGCAATAATTGGTGCGATCGTATTATGAATTGTGTTTCAAGCACTTCTTTCTCCATGCTAATCAATGGATCTCCTTATGGCCACTTTAAAGCTTCTCGAGGTATTCGTCAAGGAGATCCTTTATCTCCTTACATCTTTATTCTCTGCATGGAGCCTTTTATAAGGCAATTTAATATTCTTGCTCAAAATCCTAAAACTAATGTGGGTCTCCTCTCTTCACATGGAGGTGATCGTATTTCTAACCTGGTTTTTGCAGATGATTGTCTTATTTTTGTTAGGGCTACTGCTATGGCTGCCAGAAACATCAATCACTTACTAGAAAACTTCTCCAAAGTGTCAGGGCAGAAAATCAACCTGCACAAGTCCACCGTCTATTTTTCTGGCAATGTCCATTCTCAAGCTAGGATTGCTCTAAGCAACCTTCTGCAGATTCAACACAAATCCACTCTTGGTCGGTACCTTGGCATACAAAATATTATCTTTTGGAAAGACCCTGTTAATGCCAAGATGATGATAGATAGAATTCATTCCAAGTTTGCTGGCTGGAAGGCCCAAACTTTATCTAGGGCGGGGCGCCTCACCTTGATCAAGGCTAGTGCTACAGGTATCCCGAACCATACTCTCTCTTGTTTTAAATGCCCCAAAGAAGTTTGTAAGGAAATGAATTCTTGCTGTAGACGTTTCTTTTGGGGTAATGGTGACAAGCTCATATTTATATATATTTTACATCAAATTCACTTGCCTTTTCTTAGTTAGTTCCTTATATCTTTGAGCTATTTACTTTAGTTTTGTGTTTTGTAGGATCTGTCAAGCAAAGAAAAGAAAAATAGCATGAGTAGGATTTTTAAGTAACAAATTCGTCAAAACTGCCTGTGCAGATCAGCTAATTTTTGAAGCAATTTTCATCCTTTCATAAAAGAAATTGAAACGAAATGTCATAACACGTTTGCAATCATATCAGGGGCTTCAAAACAGCCCCTAACTACTAAGAATTTAGCTACACATTATTCTTAAATAAAACCAAAAGAAAAACATGAGTTTGAGACGGTAAAACCGAAAGAAGAGAATGCCAGGATTTTCTCCTTCCTCCTCTCTTGCCCACCGTTGCTGCCTTGCCTCCTCCAAACTGCCTTCTCTCCTCTCACTAAATAGCAATTTATTGATGACAATAAGTGAGAGAAAATGGTAAAACAATTGTAACTCTTTGGGCGGCCTTTATGCCCATTACTCCCACCTAATCCTCATCTTTAATTCCATTTCCTCAGATATGTGAGTAGGTGTCCGTTGGCTTGTTCTTGGCTGCTAGATTTATTGGGTTTATTGCTTTCCTTGCAGTTACAAACTGCTCAGCCTCTTGTGGACCTTTCAGTGTTAAAACGGCCATAACTTCTTCTAGAAAAATGATATGAACAATCCGCGAGTGGCTCCAGAAAATAGACATCTGTAGCTTTCCAGGCATATAAGGCACGTTCTCTAATTCATTCTGAGCTGTTCACAACTTGCTTCCAAAATTAGCTGATCTGCACAGGCAGTTTTGACGAATTTGTTACTTAAAAATCCTACTCATGCTATTTTTCTTTTCTTTGCTTGACAGATCCTACAAAACACAAAAATAAAGTAAATAGCTCAAAGATATAAGGAACTAACTAAGAAAAGGCAAGTGAATTTGATGTAAAATATATATAAATATGAGCTTGTCAAATGGTAATAAAGTCCCCCTGTTGCCTGGAAAGATATCTGCTTACCTCAAAGTTTAGGGGGCCTCGGGGTCAGATCTGCTACTCAATTTAATAAGGCGGCCTTAGCAAAATTAGGATGGATCTGCTTAACTGACTCCTCCAATTGGTGGGCTCAGATTATGGCCAAGAAATATTTAAAGAAGGACTGTTTTCTTTCAGCAGCAAAAAAGACTTCGCATTCTTCGACTTGGAAAGCCATTCTTGATGCGCGTTCTGTGCTTCATAAAGGTATTAGATGGATTGTTGGTAATGGTCAATCCATTCCTTTTTGGACTGCTAATTGGGTATTCCCTTTTCCTTTATTAGATCTAATTCCTGCTTTTCTTAGAAATAATATCAATTTGAATATTAAAGTGTCATGATTTATTCAAAATCAGGTGTGGCAACGTGACAAACTCAGTCAAGTCATTGATGAAGACATTATAGAAAAAATTCTCACCATTCCTCTGCCCTTATCTCCTCTTCAGGATGAGTTAATATGGGGGCCCAACCCTAATGGGAAGTTCTCTTTAAAGTCTGCATATAATCTTCAATTACAGGATGAACAAAGCCACCCTAAAGCCCCCCTTTTGAAGAAAATGTGGAGTTTAACTCTGCCCCCCAAAGTCAAGCTTTTTTCTTGGTTACTCATTCGAAAAAGATTGCAAGTTAGAGGCCATCTATACAAATATCTTCCCAATATCAATCCAGAATGCCCTCTTTGTAATAATCATATGGAGACCATTAACCACTTATTTTTTGAATGTCAATTTGCAGTGAATATTTGGAGGTGCACGTCTCTTTTCCCCAACTTTGCTCAACAAAATTTTGACGGCATCGATTGGTTGGATGTGTTACCATACACTAAGGCTACAGACGGCCCAAATGCCCTTTCAAAAGCCCTTCTGCTCTGTTGGCAAATTTGGGAAGCCAGGAACAATTGTATTTTTAAAGATATTGCTCCCCACCCAGTTAGAGCTCTCAATGTGGTTGGTCGCATTGGGCTGGATTACTGGAAAATCAAGTCTTGCCCTCCTCAGAAGTCTATAGGGGTGCTTGACATCAAGTGGAAGCCGCCTCCTCTGGACTGGATTAAAGTAAATTTTGATGGCTCGGTGCGTGGTAACTTGGCTGCTATGGGTTTTGTAATTCGTGATTGGAATGGTAATGTTCGTTTGGCTGGAGCTAAGAACTCTGGTCAGGTGTCTATCACAGTTGCAGAATGTTTGGCTCTGTGAGATGGCCTAGCCCATGCTCTCCATAATGGTTGGCGGAAAATTCTAGTGGAAGGAGACTCCAAACTCATCATTGATTGCGTCAACAATGTGGTATCGGTTCCTTGGAGTATTAGCCTCCTTGTGAAAGATATTCATATGCTGAGTTCTTATTGCGAAGAGGTTTCTTTCCAGCATGTCTTTCGAGAAGCATACTTCACGGCTGATGCTGTAGCTAGCTTAGGCCATAATCTTCATCCCTCCCATCTGTGGGATCGGGGTCTTCCTTTAAGTTGTTCGATCCCGTTTTATTTTGACTTGTTAGGGCCTGCGTGACCGCGTGGTTTCCGGTTGTAGTTCCTTTCTCTTCCTTACCAAAAAAAAAGAAAAAAAAAGAAAATGGAACTGATTCTTGAGAGAGAGAGAGAGGGATACCGGTCTGCATAGAAATGAGCTATTGCTGTCACGTGACCATACTATCGTAGTATTTTATAATTTCTCCACACAGAAAGTGAAATTGAAGGTTTGTGGTGATGAAAGCCCGCAGTTTATTTGTTGGCCTTTACAGCCTTTAAAAATGGGGAATTTTCAAATTTGGCCTGATTAGGCCAGGAGCTGGGCTAAAAGGGCATCTTCAAGTTTGGGCCTAGAAAAAAAGAGCCTGTCTAGAAACCAGGAAGGAAAACACGATGTCGTTTGCCATATACGACACATCGTCTTTTCGAGACTATTTTTAAAGTTTAGGGTTTGTAAAAAAGAATGGACGGCTCAGATCCGAAGTTCACGATACCTTCCACCGCTATAAAGTCCCGCTTTCATCACAAACCCTCACTCTTCGTGTGGCGAAAACCCTAGCTCAACTGCCGAAACCTGTGCCTCGCAGCTCATTTCTGATACGATGGGTACCTCTCTCTCTCTCTCTCTCTCTCTCTCTCAGATTTTGTTTCATTTTCATTTTGAATTTCATGCATCTGTTTTTATTTATATAAACAATGAAACTTCCGCTGAATCTGTTTGATATGCATTTGATTTGTCTGATGCTTAGCTTACCGAGCTTCTTGTTGTTGGTTTCCAAGCTTACAGAAGATGAAAATTTATGAACTTAAAATCTTTTGTTATTTCTCTTGTTCCTTATATTTACTAGCCCGTCCACCACATTTCATGGTTTAAATAGTTTGGCTGATAGTCTTTAGTTTAAAGTAGTTATATGACTAAAGTTAGTTTTCATAATTTGAATGAAATTAGTGACTGTTATTGACACATTTGTTATGATTTGGTTTTTGATTGCTTAAAATGGGTTTAATCTGAAATTGATTTCCTTGAAATGCTTGAGTTGGGGGATTACAACATTGGAAACAATCTTTAGAAACTGATGGACATGGGTATTGCTTGAGATTGTGATGTGTAGCTTTAGATGTTTATAGATATTAATTGAGTAATGATCTGTTTATCTAATATGTGGTTTTGTTTGTTTTATTTTGGTGGCATTAGGAGCCTACAAGTATGTGTCGGAGATATGGAGGAAGAAGCAGTCTGATGTGATGAGGTTCCTCCAGAGGGTGCGCTGTTGGGAGTATCGCCAGCATCCTTCTATCGTCCGTGTCACAAGGCCCACACGCCCTGACAAGGCTCGTCGTTTGGGTTACAAGGCCAAGCAGGTAGTGATAATTTCTTAAATTACGTGCCATACACAACTCATGTTTTAAATTATGGGTTTTAACTTTTATGACCAAGTTTAATAGGCTTCCGGCCATTTGATATACATGTATTCCCATGTTTGTCTTTTGACTCGATGAAATGATGATTATGGTTGTGTGTTGCTAAGGATTACTGTCTTATCTGGTGCTTATCCTGTGGTCTATTAGTTTCATTTCATACCCGTTTTGTAATGATGGATATCATTCTTTCAGTCAGCATGCATGCTTCCTGTTGTGAATTGTTTCCTTTTGTTGTGCTCCTGTGGGCCTAATCCAGTATGTGTGCTGGTTAAGCAGCATTCTGATGCTTAAGCATTTTACCTAAAAATGTTGCTTTCCTTCAATGATTGTATGCTTCCTGAGACCAGCTATGCTAAACCAAACAATTGATCTTCTGCTGAGCGAGTTCTATCTATGGTCTTTGCTGTTGTCTCCTTCCGATACAGTGCACTATTTTCTGTGTCCTATATATTTCTTTAAAATGTTTTTTTGTTGTCTCTTCTCTGCACCTCTTGGTCTTTGTGCCCCAGCCAGGTTTAATTGAATTCGTTCATGTGGCTGATAATTGTAGTAAAATTTTGTGCAGGGTTATGTTGTTTACCGTGTCCGTGTAAGGCGTGGTGGTCGCAAGAGGCCTGTTCCCAAGGGTATTGTATATGGGAAGCCCACAAACCAGGGTGTGACACAACTAAAGTTTCAGCGCAGCAAGAGGTCTGTTGCTGAGGAGCGTGCTGGCCGTAAGTTGGGAGGCCTTAGGGTTCTCAACTCATACTGGATCAATGAGGTTTGTGACTCGGTTTTGATTCTCTTCATATACTTGGGTTACAGAACTTGTTTTTATTTATTTATTTGTTTCTGTGGCTCGGTGTTTATTTGAATTTGTGATGTCCTGCTTACATTTCCTGTTTTGCAATCTTTGAATGCAGGATTCAACCTACAAGTACTTTGAGGTAATCCTGGTTGATGTTGCACATAATGCTATCCGTAATGACCCAAGAATCAACTGGCTCTGCAATCCTGTTCACAAGCACAGAGAGCTTCGTGGGCTCACTTCTGCTGGGAAGAAGTACAGGGGACTGCGTGGAAAGGGACACTTGTACCACAAGGCAAGACCTTCCCGCAGGGCTACCTGGAAGAGAAACACCACCCTCTCCCTTCGTCGTTACCGTTGATTTCAATCATTTTATCTTATGTTTTGTGTTGTTTCTGGGTACTTTCAGGAAGACAATCTTTGTTGTGAGTTTGAAATTTTGGCACTTGAAAACTTGAATCATGTTCTATTTGAATGGATTACCGTCTATTTTAGTCTCTTGTGCTATTGTTAAGTAATTAGTTTTATATATGTTGCAAGGTTCCAACTATCTTTTATAGTGAATTTTTCTTACGTCATGGCGTCAGTTTTGGGAGATTCAGTTTTCTGGCTTGTTTGATGTGCGGTTTCCACATCCAATTCGATTTATTTGGTCTACTGCTTTGTAGACGGTAGACCTATTCATGTTGCCAGTAGACATCAAAATCTCGATAAGATGTTAAACGAGAAAAGCATTGAATTTGTGAGTTTGATACCAAATTATTGGCTCGATTAAATGATAATAACTGGTGAGAACAACATATATAGACACAAGCAAAAATTAAAACTTAAATGAAATGGGTACAGGAATAAATTAATTTGATTTTCATATTCATTATTTTCTATTAAAAAAACATATGACAAAAATTTTTAAAATAAGATTTTAATTAGAAGATGAAACCTCAAGCCAATTCAATGAAATGAGTTGAGTTCTTTTGGTTCACTAACTTTATGCTATGAGCATACAAAAGCTCAAGCTTGAGTTGAAATTTAACGAGTTTTATTACTTTTTTTCTCTACTGTCACTGATGTGTTGGAGATAATTGAGGTTTTGAATGAGCTTAGAATTGAGTAAATCAAACACCGCCATATCATTTGGTGAATAAATTTGACATCGTGTTGTGTTACGAATACAACAATGTTCTGCATGGCATTTCCCAAATAGGAGGAAAGAATATTGTGGGTTTTTAAGGTCTTGAGACTACAGCCTTCCATGAATGTAGCTGTCTTTCAAGTTATGCAGTGCTTCTCTGATTGAATCCTCATCCTGGCTGGAGTACTTCAAACATATAAGCCGCTGAGCAACATGGTACGCCATCTGGATCGGTTGGTATTGGAGGCAGTTTACTTCCATCCTCTTGACTTCCTAAACATTGAAATTTTAAATTCCTTAGTCACCGGTTCATGATGAAGGGACTTCCATTCAGAATACCAGAATCACTCTTAAATTAATTCAGATCCATCGATAAAAAGAAGGCAAAAAGGTATAAGATAAATTATATGGATTTCAATGACATTGCATTGCAATGGGACTGAACCACTTCCTTTGTTTTTTGACAAGGGGTAGCAGTGTTCTGGAAATTCCTGGCCCTATTTCATCTTAAATCAGATTTTGAGGAAAAATACCAATATAAAAAGAAGACTCCATGTTTATGGCAATGCGAATATATAAGATAACTTTCAATTCTTGGTTACTCGAAATAATTCACCTTTTCTGTGATCCTGGATGTGATGTTTCTGGCTGTTTCAATTACTGAGCTTGGCAGTCCTGCTACTTCTGCTAATAGAAGGCCATAGTGCGGAACATGTCTCGCTCCGTCCTTCAGTTGAAACTATGCAAACAGACAAGACTTTCAGCCACCAAAAGTCACATAAAATCAAGATTAGAGTGAAAGGATCTTGGAAAAACTACCTTGAAATCTAGACGGTTATTTTTAATGTCAACATCAAAGTGAAGTATTTTCACATTTGGATAGACGGTTACTAGTTCTGATAGGTTCTCCATATGAGTAGCAAATATAGTATACCTGAGAAAGATTGAGTAAGATGGTATGTCAGCTTCTGCAAATAAAATTTCATCACTAACTAGGCTTTGTATGACATCGTTCATAAGAAAAATCCTTGGAAAAATGTAAACAAAAGCTATGGTAGTTGATAAGCACTGACAGAAAGGACCACACAGACAATAAGTTCTTAACTACCAAAACTAGATAGAACTAAACAATAATATTATTTCTAAATGTGTCTCACTTCTGTACAGTCTTGTGGTATGCCTACTTATCTAGACGAATCATATGGCAGTATGTAAAAAATGATGAGTTAATTGGTTTCTTTTCTCCCATACATTCTTCCATTCTTTACGTATGCTTAATAAGTTCAGAACCATGCGTCGCAGATTTCACAACAATTGGAAGCATTTAGCTTCAATGCAAGTGATATATATGCAGCTTCAAATGTTTAAGATAGTGAAAACCGTGTGCATCAATTTTTAAAGGACCACATTTTAAACTTTTCCATATTCAAAACTCATAAAATTTCATCTGAGGTAACCCACTGGAACCTTGGTAAATGGTAAATTGGAAAAGAGATTACGCTTTCAGTGATAACAAATGTTCGCAGCAGCTCCAAGCAATTGCAAATCCATCAGAAGAAGATGTAGCCCTCCCAAGTTCATCCATAACAATCAGACTCCTATGTCCAACATGGATCGAATATTACTGGATATTACTGTATATTCAAAGGGTTAAATAAATCTTGTGGTTTACTACCTCTGGGAGACATTTTGCATGATAAAAGCTGTTTCTTTCATTTCTGTCATGAACTGTTACAAATAATAAGAAAATTCCTTTCTAAATATTCCGTATTAAATAGAAATAAGGTGCATCACTAAAACATATGGGGGATCCATATTTCTGATATTGAAGTTCGAAAAATTTACCGTACTAGAGTTGGATTCAAGATTATCTACTGTACCCATCCTTGTAAATATACGATCAACAACCCTTAGAGTTGAGAAGCGAGCAGGAACATAACAACCGATCTGAGCAAGAATAACTATAAGACACACTTGTTGAAGGTAAGTACTCTTTCCACTCCTGGCAGAAACATTCCGTAGTTAAACTCAAGCAAACAATCACCTAATTGGTCACATTCTTTAAACATATATGAATATTCATCTTATGGTCAAATATATTTTTCTATGGTCAAATATATAAATTTCAGTCCAAAGCCCATAAGGCTTATGGTCAAATATATTTTCCTACTGTTTCTTGGTAAAAATATGATTTTCATCTCCACTATTTAACCTGTCTTCTAACAACTAATAACGGGATGAAGCCGGCAAGACAATGAATGAGAAAACAACACTTCCATGTATTACTTGAAAAGAGAATTCCTTACATGTTTGGGCCTATGATAAGCACCATGTTTGACGCCTCTGATAAAAATATACTGTTGGGCTGCAAGGAAAAAGGAAAAAAGAAAATAGCTATAGTTTTTCTGCAGAATCTCAAGCAAATTCATGAGGAGAGAGTATAGCTAAAGGTTTATATGTGTGATATAATCTGGCATAAGTAATCCAATTATAAAAAATAAAGCATTACGTACAACGAAGTCATTGTGTATGGTCTCTAGGATAGGGTGTCTTCCAGCATCAATTGCCATGGGGCCATTATCTATAAGTAAACATGATAGAATCAAGCATTTCCCCTATTGAACATCCAAAGTCATGAGCGATAATTCCAGACAATAGCAACTTGCCTGTAAATTCTGGTCTGGTGTAACGATCAACTGGCTTTGTGGAAATGGCATGTGCAAATGAATTAACGATCATATCCAAAAGGCATAAGACCTCTGCAAGCAGTGTGAGTGCAGAAACATCCTCTCGTATGGCATCTACTAATTCTGCATATAAGATATCAAAATCAGTAATCTATGATGGTATCAGCACTGCAACAGTTGAAACATATATAAGAAGATATCACAGGCTTCATGAACATAAAAGGTCATTACATATGTCTAAACATCATCGTTTGGTAAACTTGAGTATTTGGTAAATGATGATGTTCAAAAAGTTCAGCAATAAGATCAAAAAGATCAAAATGAAGCCAACCGCACTAAGCTTATTGTTCTAAAGATCAATGCTTATATAAGTGCCATGAAGAAAGTAAACAAAAGTAATGATGTAGAACAAGTAACAAGAACTCAGAAACAGAAGATGTGTAAGCTTATCAAGTTTAGCACAACCTTCCAGGCAAACTTCTGTCCGTATGTAGCATTCTGCAGCTGCAGACTTATTTCTAACGTTTAGCTGTAAATTTCATGCAATGGAGAAAGATAAATGTAATTTTTCCAGAAACTTCGTTGAAGTTACAAAGATATAAAATGTTATTGATACTTGATAATAAAATAGACACATGCACACAAAATTTTATAATGAAACTCGGATTTATTCACAAAAATGTTATTACAAGTTACAACAACTAATAAAACAGTGCCATGCTGCCTTTTACTCTTATTTATGTTGAAGGCCTTGATTTTTGTTTTAAAAAACGCCACAAGTAATTGACTCAGCAGAACAATGTTTGAGACTAACATCTTTTGACATGGAAAACTACAACACATAAATGTTGCAAAAATTAAGAAATAAAGGCACCAACAACACCTATATCTAAGATTGCTGTTTGAGTTGGTCTTATATGAATGATCCCTTTGATTAACTAGGTTCCTTCAAGAGATGCATACCCTGAAACAACGCCACCTAAAATTCACAGTTGTAACTGAAGATGATCTCTGAGAAACTGCTTAACCTAATTTGTTAGTCCAAAATAAAGATGGGAACTGAGTCCACCTTGGAATTGAAGTTCTTAGCAAAATCAATCAAATATATCGTTACCAATTTCATTCACCTGCCCTGAAATTGATATGCAAGTCTAAAAGACAAGCATAACTCAACTCATTGTAGTTGAAATGGCACCATTTTATGTTGTAACTAATCAAGGAAATGCCAACAGTTCACAGACAATAAAGGCAGTACAAATAGAACCTTAAAAGTAGTATTTTGCAATGAAAAAATGGCGTGAATAATAGAACAATCATAACCTAGAGTAAGTAAATTTGGTATAAATAGAAAATTGGGTCGTAGTACTCACAGAAGCAAGCTCCAAGGTTGAGCAGTGTAAATTGTTACCATGTTTCAATACCTATGTCAGAGAAGCATATGAGAATCAGAAAAAACTAGTAAAGAGATGTTTAGTACTTTAGAGCAAGTTTATTCTAAACCTGAATGAACTGACTAGGAAGCTTCCCTTGAATGTCCTTATGTGGAATGCTAAAGTAGAACCCTTTCCTATTGTTAAATGGGAGTTTCAAATTGGGCAACTTGAAATCTTCACGATACTTGTTAGCCAGATTATGTATAGCTGTTAATTCATCATTGAGAATATTAAATTGGCCCTTTATCTCAAATATAAGAAAACAAAAGACATATAGAACATGAATAAAAGGGAAATTAAACAGAATTTGAACTGCATATGCAATGAGAAAAAACCTTCACTAGTATCACAAAATGATCTCCGTGCAATATCCAAAAGTCCATCAATTCCAGCCTTGACAGCAAAACACTGCTGTGTGCGGGCTACAAAAGGAACCCGTGCATGAAGCACATCTTCATCAATCACCTCTCCAATCCTGAAAGAAATACAGCGTCTTGTGTAAATGAGTGATATCGTTCATACTTGATTTAGAAAACGAAGTCTATGGGATATTAAACACATCACACAGCAAGTAAGAACCTACAGGCATGAAAATTTCTATCATACTGAAACTATAATCACCAACAACGACTGCCTTAGCATCATACGTAATGGTATGGCAATAAGATAACTACTTTAGTGCTCAGGGTTGAATCTCAGAATTATGATCAACTTCATCAGGTAAGTTGGACCTGGCACTTGGGGTTGAACGACCCTATCTAATCTAACGGAAATAATATAACTACTATCTAGCTCATAGACTTTATGATCAACTTCGTTAGGTAAGTTGGTTCCCAACGCCTGAGTTTAAGTTCATATCTCTGTAAAATTGTACATAAGTGTTTTGGGTTGTACGCAAGACCATAATCATGGCACCAAAATCATATCAAGAGGTTAAGAATAAACTTTAAATTAGTTGTCAACATGAAATTATTCTTTCCCATTATCCGGATCAATTATACACTTCAAATGAGCATATTAATGCATGAAAATGTGTTGTTTCCAGTAAAATATGCCTCTGAATTCGACCCTATCAGGATAATAGAGCTCATTACACAAAACAGATTCCAATTTAAACTTCAAACCAGTTAGGGATGTCGGGAGAAACAAATTTACAGATGATCCACTGGAATCATCAAGCTTGGAAGCAAACCTCCTTCTAATGGCAGCATACTTCTCATTTTCACATACAGACTTGTAAACATTTGCAAGAAGAAAACACTTTGCATCTTTAAGAACCTGAGAATTTAACCAAGCATTGATACTTTTGAACATGTTTTGAGCACAGTAAATGTATCGGAAAGAAAAATAATGCTTGATATCAACATCTGTTACTGTAAATTTTACCTTCGAGAGTAAAGGCAAGGCATCTAGAGCAGTTTTGAGGAGAATAATGCTTGAAACCAAGACCTGGCTTTTTCTAGCATAATCAACACCCATGACTTTGTTTGTTATTTTCCTTGGCTTGAAGCAGAAGTGACAAAGTACCCTATCTGCATGAGAGCATACATAACTTCAACTTGTTCATGATATGAACAGATGGACTAACTTTGTCAGGACTAAATTTTCCTTTATTCTTCCCTCTTACCACTCTCTTTGGGAAATTTACTCAAAACCTGAGCAAGTCCAAAGAACAGCTGTTCATTGCTCATGAGCTCATCCTAAAAACAAATATTAAGGAGACTGAGGATCATAAACAATTAGCTGCAAAATGCACTTTCCAGTTCAGTAACTTCAAAATTCAGCACCTTATGTGTATTTCAAAAGGAAACAAAGTAGACAAAATGTGCATTTGCATGTCAGTTCCAAAAGTACCATCTTATATAATCATTGTATTCTTGCTTTTTATATCTATAACCATGCAAAAAATATCCACAGATGGTCTATGCCAAACCCAACTTTTCAATTCATATAACATGATCCCTTTTCATTTTACTTTAAATTCGACACAGAGAAATGAAGGTTCACAGATTCAAAAGTATTTTAAATGGATTACATAGCTCCAAAAGAGATATTTGAGAATAAATAACACTGACCAGGCAATCAAGACGGGCATTTATAGTTTCAATATCTTTTAAAGGCTGCAATAGATTGGCACGAAGAAGTCTAGACCTGAAGTCATAAATTGCTCCACATCAGATTTAAGTGACAAGAAATTATAAAGGAGAGATTGACCACCACTAAGAAGCATAAAGTACAAAGTTTAGAAGAGAAATTGCAACTATAAAAATATACAAAGTACTGATCAATCCAGTGAACAACCACACATACCCTCCAACAGTTTTTGTTGTCTTGAGCATGTTCAATAAACTTCTTTTCTTGTTGCTTGTTCCCCAAAGTGTCGAATGAAGTGGCTCAATGATTTCCAAATTTTGAACACTGCCAATAAATTTCAACTACAAAAGTCATTACCCAAGATTCTAAAAATAAAAATGCATTTAACCCATCACATCTTTATTTAAAATACTTCATAATTTCTCCTAATATCACAAAAACATGATCTATTTGATACATAAAAGGGAGCTAAGCTCAAGATAAAATCACAGGAAAGGAAGAGTACCTAGTAGCGTCAATATTCATATGGGCAAATGATCCATTAAAAGTGACCTGGAGAGGCATAAATGCAATGAAGTAAATGTTTATTTCCTCATAAAGACAAAACAGGGTTGGATAGCAGTACAGACTGATGGGAGTTCTTAGCGTGAATAGAAAGGTGAACGAAAACAAATTGTTGTTGCTCTGTCTCTCCATGGAGACAGCTGATTTATATTTTTCTTTAAGAGACAGGATATTATTGATATAGAAACACCTACTTTCTTCTGTTATTATTTTACAGATCATGAAGGAACGTGCATTATTTAACTCATACCAAAAGTGAGTGGTTTGTAATGATGACCCCTTTCTCTGCTTCTATCCTGTGCATCATGCATTAGATCCATTACTTAAAAAAAAGGCAAGGGCAACAGATGCTAGAACGGTGAAACTTGCATGTTGGTAACAAATTCAAAAGGAAACTGAAAAGGTGAACATTTAACATGGAATGTTCTATCTACAACAAGAGCAAATGACATCAGGTAAAATTTAAAAAAAAAAAAAAAAAGTCAGGTTCTTTAATTTATTACTTAAAGAAAACTCTTAAACCCCAAATTCCAAATATGGTGAACTTCCTATTTCATAATAAAAACAAATAGCCTAGGCTTTGCAACATCATAACATTAGAAAGCTCAAGTTCTGAAAGCACCACTTAATTGTAGCTGCTGCTGCAGCCAAGCAGAGGTAATACTGCTTGTAAGAAGTATCCAATCCTAGTGCAGAAGGTTCCTTTGCTGCTAGATTTTTAATCACCACAGCACCCTGGAAACCAACAATGGCATTCTAAGCTGTGAGCTTCAAGAGTCAACCACCCATTTTGATGCAAATATTAGAGGATAAGGAATCTCTAACATAACCTTAGTGTCATCGAAGCAACCACGGGCCATTACAACCTGCAGAATGAGCACAGTAATTTAGTTTATTAAACAAGTGAATATCGTATATGAGATAATCTCATAGGCATCCAGTAGTCTGTTACACCAAGAAACAACAAAGTGAGAGAGAGCAGTTGATCATTAATAATTAAGGAACCTGACCTTCTTGACTGTAGCATAAAATCTGTCAGCCAATTCTGAAACTCCAACCAATACCATCAGGTGCCAGCTTGTTCGGTGAAACAATTATCACCATAGGATCATAGAATTGCAGCAAAGTTTTTGTATTCTGATATGAGCTGCTAGTTTCAATATATTGAGAAAGATGGAGAGAAGCCAACCTTAAATCAAAGGCTGCAACTCCCACCTGTCAGGATACTTCGGGTCAGCTAGGTATTCTAAATTACTTGATAACAAGAAATAAAAAATTAGTTCATCTCCACAAGATAACCTTCAGCTAATCAGCTGGAAGGAACCATAATCAAAAACAAATTTTTTTTCCGATTTTAGGTGCAATGTCACAAACCAATTTCTTCAATCCAATTATAAACTTAAAACCAAGGAAAAGATGTGGAAACGATGCCAGTTATAATGAGTCTGAAAACTACAGTCTATAAGGAAACGTTCAAGGGTAGGTTACCATATTTGGTTCAGCCATAGGAATTTTTTTTTCTTTTCTTTATGTGAAATAATTATATCCAATTTTCCTATACAAAATATCCTCATTTTACCAGCAATCTCACGCCTTGTAGGCGCAGACCTAGGCCTTCATTAAACATGACAAATCTTCTTTTTCTTTTTCTGATCACATGACTAATCTTCATTGATCATATTCACTGTATCACACCTTCACAAAATTGCTTAACGCATATATTCAAATCTAAAATTTCCAGGATGTAAAACAGTTTTTAAGTAGTTCAACATTTATCACCACTACAAATCTACAAGTTCCTACAGAGAGAGAGAGAGAGAGAAAGAGAAGTAAAAGCAGGACCAGTACGAGTTCAGCTAAAACATAACCAAGAATTGAAAATCCAAGCGCTAAATTAGAATCCTGCGTTTTTTTAATTTTCAATTTCCGGATTGATAAAGCCAAAACATCTTTCTCGGTGCCAGATACTGAGGTACTTAACCTAAGCTTATAAACTGTATGTTATCTTCCATTTTCTCTTCCTTTCCTGCACTTTCTCGGAAACCAAACAATCAAAGAAACGGAGCGGTTAAGTGTGAGATGTAAGACCGTACCTCCTTAGCTCTGTTCTCGATGAGGCCGATAACGAAGCTCGATCTCTCTCCTGCGTCGTCTTCCATTTGCTCTCTACACTCTTTGCTTCAACGAATTTTGTATTGCGCGCCAGCGCCAGAGTGCTATTTTTATACGAGTGACTGTCACTCTGAACACGTGCCACGTCTGCACTGTGTATGTGGAGAAATTATAGAATATTACCGTATCACCACGTCAGCTGGTGATACTTCCACTCAAAATACGCCATGTGTCAATTATTTTTAAATAAATTTGATTTTTTTTTTTCAAGCTGTATTTAAAATTCATTATTTACATTTAGAATAAAATTTTAGAAAGACAAAAAACAAAAGACGCCATAACCACCTCCCTCCCACCCCAACCCAACCCAATTTCCCCCCTCCCACTGCGTGCCGCCCCTCCCTCTCTCTCTCCATAAAAATCTGCAAGATCTCTTAAACCATAGGAGCAGAAAACAAAACCAATATCATATATTCTAAGTATGTCAGGAGTATCCATCACTTAAACCCAGTTCGAAAAAAATCTATATCTTCAACTTCGGTTTTCATTTTCAAGCATAGCTCAAGAAAAAAAAGTACACTGTAAACTGGGTTGGTGTTTTTTTGTCTTAATATGTATCAGGAAGTGAGGGATGGAGGAGGAGGAGGAGAAGGAGAATCTTAATCCCTTTGGTAATATTGTGGAGAAAAATCAGCCCAAAAAAAAGGCGTTATGATGCTCTCTGCACGTTGATCCAATGAAATAGAGATATGGACGTTGTTTATGGAATAGAGATATGGACGGAGGAAGAAAATGATAGAGAGGGCGCGTCAGTCAAGGGAGCCAGGGTTGGGGGGGGCGGTGGTTCTTCTGTCTTTTAGATATTCTTATTTTCTCAATTTTATTTTAAAGATAAAAAAATATTGAAAGTCCAGCTGTATAAAAAGATTTAATTATTTTAAAATAATAATACGTGGCATATTTTGAATGGAAGTATCACCGGCTGACGTGGTGATACAGTATCATTGTATAATTTCTCGTGTATGTGATGAAATTTAATGATAATTTTTTATTATTTTGAATTCACCACAAACCAATGGAGGGTTACTCGGATTCGACTAGGCTTTTGGTATGCTTTCAAGTGGACCTGAGTACAAGCCTCATGATACCCGCGTGTGAGTTTTCCCATCTCCTTTCTAACTCTGGCCAAAATTAAAATCAACACTAACTTTATTTTTTATACGAGCAATATTAGGAGAGGGTATTGAACCTAGGTCCTCGAGTGAGTTCAAGTAAATGTAACTGAATTCGTTTTACCACTTTACACTGCCATGTGGCATAAACAGTTTCATACAAATTTAGGATTCATGAGCAAGAAATTCATGTTAGAACCATGTTAATTTTAGTTAGTCCCAAATTTGCATTACTCAATGTACACTTACAATTAATTTTAGTTAGTTCCAAATTTCGACATCTTAATTTTTGTTTTTAAATGAAGTGGTGATTGATGAATGCATATAAAATGGAAGTGGTGATTTCACAAAATTAACGAGAAGGAAATCAGTCAAAGCTATTTGATGGGATTTTATTAACAGATGAACAAAACATTAATTTGCACATGCTTCAAATAGGGAAAGGAGAAACTGTTAACAAGAGTTTCCCCCCAACCCACAAAAGCAACATCAGGGATTCAAGACCTATACGTTGTTTTTTGGGACAATGATTCAAGACCTATACAGAAACTTTACAATTCAACTAACTCATGACTTCTTCAATCGTCACAAATCGGCCCTTCTCGATGGAAAGCTGTGCTGCAACTCCGATGGCAACCGAAACTAATCCATCATGCAAATCTACAGCAGGCGCTTTTGCTTTAGCCCTTATTGCAGATAAGAAGTGCAGGTGTTCCAAATAGCTAGATCCATGATGCAGCCCATCATATCTGAAACATAAGTTGATTCAGAATCACATTAAAGGGGTAGGCATTTGTGAGAAATTTCCAAGACTTGAACAATGCCCAAAGGGCAGTTCAAAATATGAACAGATGAAAATAAGAGGAAAAAAGAAACCCACTTTATTTGATCATTCTCAGCTTTTAAAGTCTGGACACCATCTCTCCCTCCCACTCGAGTACCATGACGGACAATACTCTCAGGAACAAAGGCCTCCCCCTGTTAAAAGTTTGTTAGTTGAATAAAAATGACAGGAAAACCCACCTGCAAGCATAACCTAAACGACAGCTGCGTTCAGCAGAGGTCAGGGAAATTGCAATCTAATAATTGTACAGCAAAGAGACAATGGTGGGATGTCACATTGGTTCATTACCAATAATGGTCAGCAGTAAGGGCCTTAATCTAATAGAAGGGCATCGTTTTGTGTGTGTGTGAGAGAGAGAGAGAGAGAGAGATAGAGACAGAGAGCTACCTTTCCTATGTCACCAACAACAGATATTTCTTGTTCATTTTTAGTCCCTTCAGCAAACATACAAAGGTCAAGCATCCCACGAGAACCATTGTCAAATTCGACAATAACATATGCATTGTCAATAATGTCTGGTACCTAAGCAAAACAAGAGAAAAAGACAAATGTAATGAATGGTCTAGTGCTCCAAAGAATAGAACAATTCAAAATGTTTTTGCTTTTAACTTTCACAAACATAGGCCTCCTCTTTGAAATTGAGTAAGCTTAAAAAGTCCATTTTTCAGGCATGACAACGGTCTCTTAGTCAAAGACTGGACTGCTCTATTTGAATAAAACCATTGCCCTAACTAGTGAACCTTATTGCATAACTAACTAAAAGCATGTTTGGTTTGAATCTCTCTATGACTTTTTAATTCTGAAAGCAATCTAATCCTTCTCAAAACACAAGCCAAATGTTGAAATTGTGTTTGGCACATCAGGTCAATACATACTTCTTCTTTTGACCTTGAAAGTGAATGACATATTTCAAATCTCAGTCAAAGTAAAATTACCTTTCCATCATATATTTCATCTTTGTGGTTAACATCAATCGCTCCAGAAGCCATCACACGAACAGGGTTAGCACCAGCAAACAGCCTCATCAGATCAAAGAAGTGGCAGCACTTTTCTACCAGAGTCCCCCCAGAGTTAATGTTGAACCGATTCCAATTGTTGACCTATTACAAGCATGGTTCCATAAGATGAACTACAACAGGATGAATATTGAAAATTCACTTGCATTACATACCTTAACCAAGAAAGGAAAACGATGTTCACGGATTGCCACCATTTTTACCTGTCCAAGGCATCCGCCCTTCACTATTTCTATCAGTTTAGCAACAGGTGGCATGTATCTATACTCCAGTCCAACTTGAACCAGAATATCCTGCCTCTTTCTGGCAGCATTTACAACCTAATTCCACACACACTATATGATGCAGATCAATCACTTATTTATGGACAGAAAAAAATACCCTCCCCCAAGGAAAAAGAAAATAGTAACATATGCTGTAAAATGTACGAGATAAAGCATTAACATATTCTGTGACATCTGCGTATATTCACCAATATGTACATGTGCATCTGTGTGTGTTTGTGTAAGCACTGAATATTAAGATGAACACAAAAGAAACGATGTTCATACTTCAAAGGGTGCTTGCATTGGGTTGGACACATTGTCTTGAATTTTCTTGTCAATGCATTCTTCCTACTACTTAGGAGCAGTTCATCTTCATTTAATCATTGAGTGATAAAATAACAACTCTAGAAACTTGATTTGCAATTCAATAAGAAACAAGCACTCATTATTTATTGAACATAGCAAGATAGAACCAGACTGGGTCAGACGTCAGACATCATACTGTCAAATATTATGTGCTCTAGATCAGATAACACAATAGTTGTCAAGATGCGGCTAAACCCCACACGATTGAACATAGAAAGCTACTACAATGTGGAAAATATGCTCTAAATCAAATAACAAATAGATGTCACACTAAGTAAGACACGGATAAATCTAGCACTAATCTACAACAATGTAGAAAAATATGAATCCCTCAGAAATATTCTCAGCAGATATTTGAGTTTCACTATAACTTTAACACATTCATTCCCTACACTCTGTCAAAAATCCATGTCCCAAAAATTTAGTCACAGTTAACAAGAAATAAAGACTATCAAAAACTATCATTCGAATTAGTTCAATTTCTTGAAGTAGTGCCTTAGAGAGAGATTATGTTCAAAGGCACTATTTCAACCTTATGTATCAAAGGTAATGTAATGGGTTATATCTAAAAAAGATGAGATGCAAGTAGAATTAACAGTACTTCAGATCGACGGACCTCTTTGCAGTGAGCTACTGTTGTACACAACGGCTTCTCCACCAGTACATGGTGGGGTTTGGGGTGGTTGATGATATCCATCAGAATTTGATAGTGGGTCATATTTGGAGATGACACAACCACTACATCACAGAGCAGGCTGTCCAATAGCTCCTTGTGTGCTGAAAAAACCTTTAAAACCCTTCAAGTCATAAACCTTATTTCTGAGATATCACTTGATAAAATAGATCACAAACATGGAAAAAAAAAATAGGGAACTGAAGTCTGATCATTGCCCATTAGAATTTCAACCTTTTAAAACTCTGTGTTCAATTTACAATAAGGTTTTGGAGGTGAACCATATTGGCACCATATCAAACAGTTAGAGAATACAGCAGAGCCCATACCTTTATAGGCCAATTAAAAGACTGTGCCAAATCAAGAGCAAGCTTTTGGGAAGGAACATGGGGGTCAGCTATGGCTACCACCGCCACGCCTTCGGTGCGAAGATGGTGCAAGTTGATGAGGTGCTCTCTGCCCATCATGCCCACCCCTACAATCCCATACTTGACTATATTTGAAGCAGCCATGGGTGAAATTTGGATTTGTGTTTTCTTCTACTCTTTTCACTCACTTGCTAGCTACTGTGTTGGTTTTGTTGGGTCTTCAAATTGGTTTAGATCAAATGGGTGATTGTTGGATTTTATTGGATTGGATTGGCTGTTATCAGCTACCCAAGTCAATCTTCTTCTACCATTCTGACGGAACGACAAGAAAAAGGACGTTAATATTTTATGTTGTCCCATATTTTAAGTTCTTAGTATGAATTATAAATTTATTTTACTTGCTAACAATATATATTGTTAAACTTTTCTTTTAAATACCGGCTATGAATGACCAATATTAGAAGTCTTTATGAGTCTAAATTACTCAAATTAATTTAATTTACAGGGAGAGTTTGATGGAGCCAAACTTATGAGTCTAAATTATTCAAATTAATTTAATTTACAAGGGGAGAAACTCGAATTTTAAGATACTGTTAAACTTGTGTTTGGTATGTGTGAACTTTTTCTGTTTCATGAATGTAAACATTTGGTCATTGAATTTTTTATATGGTTTTTACCACAAAAGGTTCATGAATTTTTCAAAAGTCTTCATTTGAGTCATTCAACTTTCAAATCAATCAATTTGGTCCTTAATATTTTGCTCAACACATCAATTTGGTCCCTCTTATCGCATTTCATCAAAATATTCGTTAAAATTGGTCACGTGATCAACTTTAAAGTGGTATTTTCATCAAAACACAACCTATCTACCCATAATATATATATATATATATCTCACGTATTTTACTCAAAAAAGTTAGTTTTATTCTCCTTGACGGAACCCATTTAGGGTACCCTAAATTGAGAGAATATGACATTTTTTAGCCAAAAAGGTAAGTTTTATGACTAGAATAAGGTCTATTTTGATGAAAATGTTCCTCTGAAGTTGGTCACGTGATTTTATGTGACAAAATTTAACGAACGTTTTGTCAGAAGAATTTAGAGGTCACACACTGATATGTGACAAAATTTAACCACTTTCATTTCGTTTGTGGATAATCCTTGTGGGACCAGCCCAACAATGACTCGTTGCACACTCATATGCCTTTTTTTTTTATAAAAAAACTTAATTTTTTATTTTTTTTTGGATCGAAAATATCTTGTATTCAAAAGCACAAGAAACCCTTAAGCAAGAGGCCCACACCCATACAGAGGAACACAAGCCTGGCCATGCAAAGAAACAGGCAGTGCATGGAAAGTCAAAAAAACCAAACAATACATTTAGACTGATCAAGAAAAAAGCCCCAGAAAAGACAATCCATAAAATCTTTTAACTTTAAAATTTAAACCATAAAATCTTTACCGTTGAAAAGCTTTGACTCTAAATAAAAATGTTGACCGTAGAAAAACTTTGGGCCCAAGTAAAATAGAACAGCTTCAATTACGAAAACTTCTTTTCCTTACAGGATTGAGAAACATTTAGGCTATAGTATTTCCTACCTTGAGTGAGTGAGCAAGCCAGTAGGAAATCAATTAAGCAAACGTCAATTTCCATATTTGACGAAAGCTCTTGAGTTAAGAGTTTTGTTGGGGTTGTTTTCTTGAGATAATTTGAATGGAGAATTATTGGTTCCTTAAGCCGCTCGGTGAAGGAAGTTTTGGAGTTGTATGGAAGGCTTTGCACAGGGTGACTGGTGAGATTGTTGCAATTAAGCAACTGAAGAATGAAGTATCTAGGTTGACTTCATGGGAGGAGTTTCTCCAATTGGCGGAAGTTGAGTCTCTGTCTCAGTTGAAGAAGCACCCGAATATTGTCAATTTAAAACAAGCTTTCATGGGATTTGATGGCACTGCTTCCCTTGTCTTTGAATTCATGGAGGGCAACTTATCTCAATTTATGCAACTACACAAGAAGAGATTCAATGAGGCACAAATCAGGAATGTGTGTCATCAAATTCTTCTTGGGCTAGATCACATGCACAAGAATGGGTGGTGCCACCGTGACCTCAAACCGGAAAACTTGTTGGTGAAGCAAGGTGTGGTTAAGATTGGGGATTTGGGTTCTGCTAAGAAGATTCAGCTGGGCATTCCTTTCAAAGATTATGTCACAACTCGCTGGTACAGAGCCCCGGAGGTGTTGCTCGGCTCACGCTTCTACGATTCCAAGGTTGATATGTGGGCTGTGGGTGTAATCTTGGCTGAGATGTTCAACCTCCGCCCTCTGCTTCCAGTTCTGCTAAGAAGATTCAGCTGGGCATTCCTTTCAAAGATTATGTCACAACTCGCTGGTACAGAGCCCCGGAGGTGTTGCTTGGCTCACGCTTCTACGATTCCAAGGTTGATATGTGGGCTGTGGGTGTAATTTTGGCTGAGATGTTCAACCTCCGCCCTCTGCTTCCGGGTAAAAGTGTGGAGGGCCAGCTGTTTTGGATTTGTAGTGTGCTAGGCAGCCCAACCATGAAGTCATGGCCTGAAGGGCAAATTCTTGCAGGGCAGGTTGAGTATCAGTTTCCACAGTTTTCTGGGTATGGTCTTTCATTTTGCATCCCATCTGCCAGTAAGTCTGCAATTCAGCTTATTACTTCCCTTCTTTCTTGGGATCCTGCTAAAAGACCGACTGCTGCAGAGGCACTTAAGCATCCCTTTTTCGTCGACTCCCACCTTATTCCACGTGTTATTCCTGAGAGACATCACCATATTTTTCCTGACATTGGTGGGATTTTAATCTAGACTAGTAATTTCATAACTCGGCAAATATTATAAGTTCACTTGTATTTGAAAGATTTTTAGCTCTACTTTATACGTCTTTGTCTTACTCTAACACCACATGATCGTTCTCAGAGAAGTATAACTTCTGAAAATGACCTTTTAGGCTGCAAACTTTCATACCCTTCTCTATCCACAGTCGCCAAACCAAATAATGGATTGCTATATTTGAAAACTCTACATTATAACCGAAATTGGAATATAACCTCAAATTTTGATTGAAGGATCAAATTAGTTGAACATGATGAGTTCAATTAAAATTTTCTTTTGAAGAATAGATTATAATCAGAGAATAAATCTTCCCCCAATCGTATATCTCAGGATACATGCCCCAGTCTTTGTCATCTCCAACTACATATTCAGTTCCATGGGCTTCGTCACTTTGTAAAAAGTAAGCAGAGAAGACAAAATATAATGACCAAAGCTCTGCTCTGTGTTCCAACACTTGTCCCAGACATCTTTGAACCATAAGCGCTACAACAATCTTATCAATTACCAACCCCAATGTTTAGATATTTTAGATGATGTGTTTTTCAAAAGAAGAAAGCTGTGGTATCAGACTCTTTCAATCTGTAAAAATCAATCTAATTAATGCCTGCACTTTATATTTTGGTCCGTAAACTATAAATTCTAGCTCCGCCCCTAATTAAAGACATGTCTACCGGTTGTCGGCGGTGGATACCCTTGGGTCTCACCTAAAAAAGACATGTCTACCGGAGGAGTTGGCGAAACAACTAGTTGTCCATCTTGTACAACAACTTCTGAGCCAATATCCTTAATGCAATTTCTTCTCCGTGCAGCTTTACTTTTTTGACATGTGGCACCTTGGCACTGGGCGTGTCCTTTTATTTTGCCGGCATAGACCTGTGCCGACGAACTTTCGTCGGGAGAGGTTTTTTGTTTTTTTGTTTTTGTTTTGAAAATATAAAATTAGTTTCTTTACTTTTGTTCTTTTGGTCAACTTCTTTAATTTAATATATGTAATTAAGTAATATCTTAGCCTTTCTGAATTACTTTAATTAGTAATTATGTTTTAATTATTATTTCTTTATATGTTACTGATTTCACAAATGACTTTATAAATAGTAAGTACTTGAAGTTCAATGGACGTCAAAAAAAAAAAAACTTATTTTCGTTTGTGTTTAATACACGTATTTTTTACAAAAATTTCAATAAGACACACAAAATTCACGTATTATACACATAATTCTCACATATTATTGAATGAAAATAATATATATATATTTAAAAATGTAAATAATTTATATTAAAATATAATATAGTGGTCGAACTTTTAAGTTGTAATGTGCCAAAGTTTTGTCGAATAACCCGTTCCGTATTTTATTAACTATGAATGAATGTGAGGGGATAAGATTATTTCTTACTTGTTGTAACAAAAATGCAGGATGGTGATTTTGTAATCTCTTTGCCAACCAGAACAACAATTTGAACTCTCTAATTGATTTACTGTGAAGTTCTCTCTCTCTGATATCTGCTTTGGATGTTGAAACTAGCAAATTAATATCTATAATCGTTTAGCTGCAGGGCCATACTCGGATTTAATAAATTTTTTTTAAAAAAGAATAGTACAGCCGTCCGGCTAAACCCAGATTTTTAATTGTTTGTTAAAAAAAATCGTATAGCCGGGCGGCTATACTCGGTTTTATTAATGTGTCTAAAAAAAAAGTTTAGCCGAACAACTATACTTATTTTGACACGTGGGCTATACTCGTTTTTACTAATTTTTTTTTAAAAATAGTATAGCCGACCGGCTATACTCGTTTTTCCTAATTTGTTTAAAAAATATTATAGCCGCACAACGTTACTTTTTTTGACACGTGGTTAATTAGTAGTTATGTTTTAATTATTGTTTCTTTATATGTTACTGAAATCACAAATGACTTAACAAATAGTAAGTGCTTGGAGTTCAATGGAAGTCAAAAAAATAAATTACATATTTTCGTTTGGGTGTTTAGTACACTTATTTTTTACAAAAATTTCAATAAGACACACAAAATTCACGTATTATACACATAATTCTCACATATTATTGAATGAAAATAATATATATATTTAAAAATGTAAATAATTTATATTAAAATAAGACACACAAAATTCACGTATTATACACATAATTCTCACATATTATTGAATGAAAATAATATATATATTTAAAAATGTAAATAATTTATATTAAAATATAATATAGTGGTCGAACTTTTAAGTTGTAATGTGCCAGAATTTTGTTGAATAACCCGTTCTGTATTTTATTAACTATGAATGAATGTGAGAGGCTAAGATTATTTCTTACTTGTTGTAACAAAAATGCAGGATGGTGATTTTGTAATCTCTTTGCCAACCAGAACAACAATTTGAACTCTCTAATTGATTTACTGTGAAGTTCTCTCTCTCTCTATGATATCTGCTTTGGATGTTGAAACTAGCAAATTAATATCTATAAATCGTATAGCCACAGGGCTATACTTAGATTGAATAAGATTTTTTTTTTTTAAGAATAGTACAGCCGTTCGGCTATACCCGGATTTTTAAATTGTTTTAAAAAAATAGTATAGCCGCTTGGCTTTACTTGTTTGACACGTGGCCCCTAAACGCTGGCCGGGTCCATAGTATAGCCAGGCGACTATACCCGGTTTTTTAATTTTGTTTTATAAAAATTGTATAGCCGTTCGGCTGTACTCGGTTTTATTAATTTGTCTTAGAAAATAGTATAGCCTCACGGCTATACATATTTTGACACATGGGCTATGCTCTTTTTACTAATTTTTTATTTAGTAAATTTGGCTTACATCCTTCAAATTCAATTTGCCGTACCTATAACCCTTCACTTTTTGTTCCTATAAATAATACCCAATTTGTATAAGTAAAAATCCACGACTAGGATCCAACTCAGCAAGTTACCTAATTAAGCATAAAATATGATTTATTGTACTTTTCAGACTCCAAAAATACCCCCAACTAAGCCATTATTGCATATTGTATATTAATGTAGGAATCAATATGGAAACAGTTTTTAATTGGATTGTATATAATGACAGACATTGAATTTGGAAAGATCTCCAAATGGTTGTAATGGATATAGAAATTAATTTGGAAAAATTTTTATTAAAAATTTAACAATAAATACATATTTAAGTAATCGGTTTGTTTAATAAAAATGTTTATGTTATTTTCTTTTTATGAATTATATATGACTAATAATCTACTTTATAATTGTTTATGAACAATACTGTACATACTAATTATGTTGAAAAAATAATGTACCTATTACTTGTTCTATGAAAAATAACTAATAATCTTTTTATTGTTTGTTTTATGAAAAATATAATTTACCTAGTATGAAAAATATAAAAAGTGTACATAATTATCTATTCCAATATACCTACATTATACGACATCCAATATACCTACATTAATTTTAATGTACTTACGATTATGATTTAGGTGTTATATGTCATCCAATATACCTGCCATTTGAATAATATACCTACTACGAAAATATGTATAGGTAAATTACCTATATTATACGACATCCAATATACTTACATTAATTTTAATATACCTACATTATATGTAATTATGGTTTATATGTATATGGTTTATATGTACAGCTATATATACATATTATTTATGAATGAACATATATTATATGTATTATGAGAATGTTTTGATTTATTGAGTCCAGCAACACCATAATAATGGAAAGCCTAGATATTAGGGATTGTTTAGGAAAAATCACTGGATAACAAAAATGGCAGGGTTTTGTAAATAAGTGATAAGAAATGGGCAATTTTTATCCTTCATAGCATCCGTTTTCAAAATTGGGTTTTGGTTGGAAGTAAATATGTAGATGAATTTTTGTATAGACTATTAGAGTTGCAAGGGCCTATTATATGATGATTCTTTTTTATAAAATAGTATAGCCGCGCGGCTATACCCGTTTTCCCTAATTTGTTTTAAAAATAGTATAGCCGCGCGGCTATACCTGTTTTCCCCTAATTTGTTTTAAAAATAGTATAGCCGCGCGGCTTTATTGTTTTTGACACTTGGTTAATTAGTAATTATGTTTTTATTATTGTTTCTCCCATGGCCAGGGTCAGAAATAACGACTTGCACCCAAAAACTTTATGAATCCAATGAAACGGACACAGGTCCACTTCATTGTTAGTGCTCGTCAGTAACAACAAAACTCTATCAAAAGTCCAAGGGGAACCCTTCATCACCTTCTTCCTATCGAAGTCTGATTTGAAAGAGAACAGGAACTTCTTGGGGTCAACATGCAGAACCGGTTTATGTCCTTCCAAGTTGGACGAGTGGACAAAACAGTCATGCTAACCAGCATATGCAAGACACCAATAAATGCTTAAATCTGTTTAAAAGATAATATGCATTGATCTTATTTCCATATGAAACACAATGGCTCCCCTATGCTATTGTATACTTAATATACATCACCCAGCATATCATCAACTAGCCCGATTCAATTGGATCAATTCTCTATCTTCCGCATATTCATTTTTCTCATTGTTCAATAAGAACTTTGTCTTTACATGATTTGTTTCTTGATTGCATTTATCATTTTAGTTGCCCAGGATTTAACAAAGATGAAGTGTTGGAATGCATTTATCAAATCACAATCAACTATGTGTAGACCCGCCCATGTGTGTTAGAAGCTTTTTAAGTGGTGAAGATTTAAGTTTTTTCTTCTTTTTTTAGTATAGAAAAGCTAGTAGTTAGTTAGGAAATGCAAATCACATGGTAAAGAGACTATTCACCATGATGGTATGATCATGTTCTTCAAAGTGTGTTTTCGCAAGAATTCTGATTGTCAAGCTGTGCCTTTGTAGCTGCCTTTTCTTCTAAGACAAAATTCTTAAGTGATTCAACATCCCTCCCTCGGCCCGGCCCCTGATATTTTGCAACTTCTTCTTCATCATACAATAGCAATGTCAACTTTTGAAAATACTGGTTTACTTGTACTGCAATCAACTACCCAAATCTCTATTTCACCTTCGCCTTCCATTACCTTCCCAAGGTCCTCCCACGATGACCCCAAATTCTTACAATGTTTGCACCATTATACAAAGAAATTCACAAACCATGCAGTATGCACTACAACTTGTAGTAGGTTTATATTGAACAATACAAATGTAAAGTTCTTACGCATCAAGGATTTCCATTGTTAATTGGGCTATTGGAGGTAATTAAACTATGTTTTGTAGGTTACGAAAAAATTATTACTCAACAATGTTGGTATATTTTGGTATGTAAACTTATTTTGTACGGAATTATTTTGTTTGGAATGGCATTACTCTTTTCAAAGGGTTAATTATTAGACCTCACACTTCTTTCGTTGCAAAACAAAATATTTTTTCTATTGAGACACAATTCATACAAATCCATTTCACATAGTGACCATAATTAAGCGGAAAAAAAAAATATACATGACCATAATTAACCAAGTAACACGTCTCATGTATTGCAAGGTTTCCTTATCATTGAATCTTAAGAAACTCTAAAATTTATTATCATGTATGAACGTACATAAGAAGAGATGTTAGAAAAGCATTCTCATGAGGACAGCTGGGGAAATGGAAACCCAAATAAAATAACACAAGGCTTTAATTTACAACTTAATACTGATTTGCCAGGAACACTTCAAGCCAAGGATTGACTGAGAATTTAAGACAGGAGACAAAAGAAACCCAAGTGAAAGAAAAAGAAAAAAAAATCTAAAATCCTCTGTTTCTATAGATCTGATTATATCGAAATCGAATCGAACTACAGCAGCCACTGATGAAAAAGAACGGATATGATACTGGTATCTCCGTAGATAGGAGATGAAAAAGAAAAAGAAAAACGTAAAATTCATACATCGGTCAAGATTAAGGAAGATACAATCACAACATATGCCAGAAAAAAGAAAATGGCTATCTGCACGTAGAACTTTGGATTTTCCCTCATGTTTGGGGATGTAACCGCCCTGTAAACCAAGACCACATGTTCTAATTGTTAAAGCCGAAAATAAACAAATGAAATTGATGAAAACGGAGGATAAAAGAAACTAATTCAGCTTGAGTTCTTGACTATGCTAAGGAATTTGTGGTTGCAAGAAAATGTTACCTGGCAATGCGCTGAGAAAATCGATGAAAAGGTAAACTCTGAATGAAGACGATGCGTGGCCCGGTTAGAACAGCCGTTACCAGATTGTCATTCTGTGATTTGATAACTGTTAGAAAACTTGATTCATGGAAATTGGAAACAGAAAGAAATAACATACTTCAGAACTAAGATATAAAATTTTGGGAGGCGGAAAGCATGTTAGATAGGGGTTTTCAACATGGAAGTGGGGATCCAAGAATAACTTTATTTGCAATGAAAAAAACGTTTTCAGCACAGCAATAGTTTAGATATAGTGCAACTATAGAAGGATCATGCTAATTTGGTTATCTCCGTAGTACAAGCACTTCCTGAATCTTTCTTGTCACTGGCACTGGCAGCCTACCATATTAATACCAGGAAGTGCTCTACGTGGTAGAAATACAAGCACTAGCAAAAAGAGTGCAAAGTTCAAGAAATTGAAGCAACTTACGCCAAAGAGTGCTCTTCTCATGGTACCATTGAATTTGATTTGGATATTGACTGTTCCAGTCACGGCAGCTATACAAGACACATCAACAGATAGTACTTCGCCCACCTCAAGATTTTTCTGTACAACTAGCAAAAGGAGAAACCATAAAGACCCTAAGGTTAATCTGTGGATTATAATTCCCTCAATAATTTAATCCCAACTAATTCAATTTTTCCAATGGTGTTTTAACTTTATTTTCTCATAAAAGAAAAAAGAAACTATAAAACAGTATAGTTTAGAATCTAAGGCAACAGGTTAGAGCAAAAACAGAAAGGAGAAAGGTAAAAAAAATGTAATCTGATTTGGCAAATACATGAACCTGCACATTTAAATTGATATTTAGAAACCAAGAAAACAACTGAACAGGATATGGCAAACATGGTACAACATGGAAATGAACCACTAAGAAAATTTAAACCTTAGATTGCATAAAATGCCTTCAACTTAATGCTAGAAATAAAAGTTCTCTGCATAATTTGGGGCAGTCCCAAACTCTTAACAGCTGAATCTGAAATTTGAAGACTTATTATTGCATCAAGAAATGCATACCAGATACACCTCCAAGTATGAATGCGAGACCTCGGCCGGACAGCTTCTGTCTTAGAAATCCCTATAGTAATATTAACGCGGAAGTTAGATAGATAAAGGATAATATAAATGGCTTTGAGAAACGAATTGAAGAGACAAATTTGAGAAAAGGAAAAGAGAAATTGGTTGATTGTAAGAGCAAGCAAAGCAAACAAAAAAGAAGCATTTCTGAAACTCCCCCAATATCTCACCTCTGGACCAGGAATAACATTACGTGCCCTTTGATCAATTGTGTTACTGACTTTAATATCACTGACAGAACAAAGGAATGCATCTGGCTACAACAACGACTCATCGCACACTCAATATGCTTTTTTTATTTATTAAAAACTTTAAAACTTAAACCATAAAATCTTTACCGTTGAAAAGCTTTGACTCTAAATAAAAATGTTGACCGTAGAAAAACTTTGGGCCCAATTAAAATAGAACAGCTTCAATTACGAAAACTCCTTTTCCTTACAGGATTGAGAAACATTTAGGCTATAGTATTTCCTACCTTGAGTGAGTGAGCAAGCCAGTAGGAAATCAATTAAGCAAACGTCAATTTCCATATTTGACGAAATCTCTTGAGTTAAGAGTTTTGTTGGGTTTGTGTTGTTTTCTTGAGATAGTTTGAATGGAGAATTATTGGTTCCTTAAGCCGCTCGGTGAAGGAAGTTTTGGAGTTGTATGGAAGGCATTACACAGGGTGACTGGTGAGATTGTTGCAATTAAGCAACTGAAGAATGAAGTATCGAGGTTGACTTCATGTGAGGAGTTTCTTCAATTGGCGGAAGTTGAGTCTCTGTCTCAGTTGAAGAAACACCCGAATATTGTCAATTTGAAACAAGCTTTCATGGGATTTGATGGCACTGCTTCCCTTGTCTTTGAATTCATGGAGGGCAACTTATCTCAATTTATGCAACTACACAAGAAGAGATTCAATGAGGCACAAATCAGGAATGTGTGTCATCAAATTCTATTTGGGCTAGATCACATGCACAAGAATGGGTGGTGCCACCGTGACCTCAAACCGGAAAATTTGTTGGTGAAGCAAGGTGTGGTTAAGATTGGGGATTTGGGTTCTGCTAAGAAGATTCAGCTGGGCATTCCTTTCAAAGATTATGTCACAACTCGCTGGTACAGAGCCCCGGAGGTGTTGCTCGGCTCACGCTTCTACGATTCCAAGGTTGATATGTGGGCTGTGGGTGTAATCTTGGCTGAGATGTTCAACCTCCGCCCTCTGCTTCCAGGTAAAAGTGTGGAGGGCCAGCTGTTTTGGATTTGTAGTGTGCTAGGCAGCCCAACCATGAAGTCATGGCCTGAAGGGCAAATTCTTGCAGGGCAGGTTGAGTATCAGTTTCCACAGTTTTCTGGGTATGGTCTTTCATTTTGCATCCCATCTGCCAGTGAGTCTGCAATTCAGCTTATTACTTCCCTTCTTTCTTGGGATCCTGCTAAAAGATCGACTGCTGCAGAGGCACTTAAGCATCCCTTTTTCGTTGGCCCCCACCGTATTCCACGTGCCATTCCTGAGAGACATCACCATATTTTTCCTGACATTGGTGGGATTTTAATCTAGACTAGTAATTTCATAACTCAGCAAATATTATAAGTTCACTTGTATTTGAAAGATTTTTAGCTCTACTTTATACGTCTTTGTCTTACTCTAACACCACATGATCGTTCTCAGAGAAGTATTAACTTCTGACAATGACCTTTTAGGCTGCAAACTTTCATACCCTTCTCTATCCACAGTCGCCAAACCAAATAATGGATTGCTATATTTGAAAACTCTACATTAAACCAAAGAAACATTTCATATCTTGAATGATGTTAATTAAGAGGATCCGAATACCATAATGATGCATCATTTAAAGATAAGGCGAAACGAGCTAATCTATGAGTGGCTAAGTTCGCCTGTCGGAAAACAAAACTAACGGAAGTATTACTCAAAGTTGCAATGTACCTTAAAATTTGATAACATGATAAAATAAATTATAACCGAAATTGGAATATAACCTCAAATTTTGATTGAAGGATCAAATTAGTTGAACATGATGAGTTCAATTAAAATTTTCTTTTGAAGAATAGATTATAATCAGAGAATAAATCTTCCCCCAATCGTATATCTTAGGATACATGTCCCAGTCTTTGTCATCTCAAACTACATATTCAGTTCCATGGGCTTCTTCACTTTGTAAAAGTAAGCAGAGAAGACAAAATATAATCTCCAACTACATATTCTGTGTTCCAACTCTTGTCCCAGACATCTTTGAACCATAAGTGCTACAACAATCTTATCAATTACCAACCCCAATGTTTAGATATTTTAGATGATGTGTTTTTCAAAAGAAGAAAGCTGTGGTATCAGACTCTTTCAATCTGTAAAAATCAATCTAATTAATGCCTGCACTTTATATTTTGGTCCGTAAACTAAAAACTCTAGCTCCGCCCCTAATTAAAGACATGTCTACGGGAGGAGTTGGCGAAACAACTAGTTGTCCATCTTGTACAACAACTTCTGAGCCAATCCCCTTAATGCAATTTCTTATCCGTGCAGCTTTACTTTTTTGACATGTGGCACCTTGGCACTAGGCGTGTCCTTTTATTTTGCCGGCATAGACCTGTGCCGACGAACTTTCGTCGGGAGAGGTTTTTTGTTCTTTTGTTTTTGTTTTGAAAATATAAAATTAGTTTCTTTACTTTTGTTCTTTTGGCCAACTTCTTTAATTTAATATATATAATTAAGTAATATCTTAGCCTTTCTGAATTACTTTTATTAGTAATTATGTTTTAATTATTATTTCTTTATATATTACTGATTTCACAAATGACTTTATAAATAGTAAGTGCTTAAAGTTCAATGGACGTCAAAAAAAAAAAACTTATTTTCGTTTGTGTTTAATACACGTATTTTTTACAAAAATTTCAATAAGACACACAAAATACTAGCAAATTAAAATCTATAATCGTTTAGCTACAGGGCCATACTCGGATTTAATAAAAAAAATTTTAAAAAAGAATAGTACGGCCGTCCGGCTAAACCCGGATTTTTAATTGTTTAAAAAAATATATAGTATAGCCGCCTGGCTTTACTGGTTTGACACGTGGCCCCTAAGCGCTGGCAGGGTCCATTATGTATTATATAGTATAGCCGGGCGGTAACACCCAGTTTTTAAATTTTGTTTTATAAAAATAGGATAGCCGGGCGGCTATACTCGGTTTTATTAATGTGTCTGAAAAATAGTATTGCCGAACGGCTATACTTATTTTGACACATGGACTATACTCCTTTTTACTAATTTTTTTTAAAAAAATAGTATAGCCGTCCGGCTATACTCATTTTTCCTAATTTGTTTTAAAAATAGTATAGCCGCGCAGCGTTACTTTTTTTGACACGTGGTTAATTAGTAATTATGTTTTAATTATTGTTTCTTTATATGTTACTGAAATCACAAATGACTTAACAAATAGTAAGTGCTTGAAGTTCAATGGAAGTCAAAAAAATAAATTATATATTTTCGTTTGGGTGTTTAATACATGTATTTTTTACAAAAATTTCAATAAGACACACAAAATTCAAGTATTATACACATAATTCTCACATATTATTGAATGAAAAAAAA